>JARHVA010005781.1:642500-652500 GCA_037957365.1 Torreya grandis
TCCTAGATCAGAGTTGCAATCCCAAGGTTGTGACCTCTAAAATATCCCTTAAGTAGAATGCCTCTCTTGTAACCATAGTTGAATTCATGAAGAAGGTTCTTCTTGTTGAGTAAATAGATATTAATTCATTGACAGCTGAGATTGGTTAGAATGGTAGTGGTATTGACCGCGAGGATTGGATTACCCCTAAGAAAAAGAACCAAAGGACTAAAAAGTTTGAAGATGCTGGAATAGACCCTAAACAAGGAAGACCCACTCTCAAAGAAACAAGTCAAAGGGAGATTTTTAGTGGACATCAAAAAACACTGGAGATCCAATCTCATAAACCTTCCCAATGAGAATCTTGTCTTAGAACTTGAGGGGCTTCAATAGTCCCACCAAATAGTTCAAAGTGAAAAACTATATTCTAGACAATAAGTTAGATATTTTGTTACTTTAGGAAGTTAAGATGAATGAAGAGAGATTTAAGAGCATATAAGATTATATATGGCCCAAGGCTGATTTTTGTCTTAGCCTAGCTATGCGAACCTCTGCAGGGATTGTCACTATGTGGAATGATGCTAAACTATAGGGCTCACTGGTTGTCTCTAGGAAACACTTTCTAGTGGTTAACTTTTCTCTGTCATCTTTAAATTCATCCTTAATCAATATTTATGCTCCAAACACTAGAACCCTAAAAAATTCATTGTGGATGAACTTGTGTAATACTCTTTCCACCTCCCCTCATTCTCATTGGATATTGGCTAGGGATTTTAACACTCCCTTATATCCTTCTGATAAATGTGGGGGTATTCTAGATTATACTAATAACATGTTTGATTTTGTGGATTTTATTAATTCCTTTGGGTTGTTGGATATGGAATAATAGAATCAAAATTTCACTTGGTCTAATAGAAGAAGAGGAGATCAAATTATTCAATTAAAATTAGATAGAGTCCTCATTTCTAAAAATTGAGATAATCATCATAATATGAGTTTATAGGCTCTTTCTAAAACCATATTGGACCATAGTCCTATTCTCTTTAGTTGGAAGGAGTAGCGTAAGGGTGGCCCTTTCCCTTTTAGATTTGAAGCTATGTGGATTAAACATAAATATCTTAGAAACCTTGTGTCTCAATGGTGGAAAACTCCCATTTGGGATACTCTGATGTTTAGGTTGGTCAAAAATCTCCTTAACATTAAATAGGAGGTTCATGGGTGGAACAAATATAACTTTGGTAATGTGTTTAGCCAAAAAAACTATCTCTAGAAGACTAGCTAATCAATTCATAATCAATAATGGCCTCCATGAGAAACCCTTATACCCTCAAAAGATGTGCTTGCCCTAATTAGGGTTTTCTTAAATTAGAATTAGGGTTTTTAGTTAAAATTAGACCAAATAATTAATATTTTATTAAATTAATCAAATATTAATATCTCCCTCTATACATGTCAGATCCTTAAACCATTTGAAGCTAGTGAACCAGGGAGTGATTCTGCACATGACCATACCAAAATAAAGGTGCTCCGCTACATGTCAAATATCCCTAAATAATAGGAGCTCAAGACAAATGTGTCTGAAATAGCCTAAATGAAAGCCAACTATAGGAATTCTAAAAATTAAAGCCAAGCTAATCTCCATCATGACCCTCTATCCAACCTATCAGCCTACAAGGGTCACATAATAGGCTAATCATCAACTCTGAGCGATGTCACCTAAAAAGGGGACATGACAATCCACCCCTCCTGAAATTGCTTAACCCCAAGCAATCATGAAATAATGAACCACTCAATCCACTTGGATCCCAAATGTAGTTATGCTCTATACTAATGACAATCAATGCAAGCTCCTGTAATAAACTCTAAAGTAGAACAAAGAAGAATCGATAATCAAACTGGCACATGAAACTCAACCAAACTCTAAAAGCACAACTACCATGGTCAAGAACATATGAGAAACAAAATCTCAGAGCATCATACCCTAAGTAAAATGGACAACTCAAAATATTAATTCCATCTGCAAAAGATGGTGCCAATCCATCCCATAACTGATCCCTTTGTAAAGGTGGCACGGCCAACTATAACACACTATCATCAGTGTGAGAAGAATCAATCTAAAAACTCAACTCTATTGGTATGCCAGACTCATCAAGACTAGGTACTCCCAAACCCTAAACATGCATGTTAACCTCAACAACATGCTCCTCAGTAATAACTATAGGAATGTACTCACCACCAACCATCTCAATATACAAATGGACTAGGTCTGGCACTGGTGAAGACCACAAATGCTCCAACTCCACAGTCACCTCAGCCAAATGAAACTATGACTCCTCGAAAGCCAACTACATACTCTCAAGAATCTCAGAAGTCACTTGAGCTACTGAGTAAGCTCACTCACCTTATCTTCCTTGACTAATAATGCATCATACGTTGTGCTGCCCCACTCCATAAGATAATCTCTATCAGCTACCAATTGCATATAATCCTATCTCAAAATCTGAGTAGCCTCCCATAAAGAGTGGATCTCTATCAAGGGTAAATAACTGCCTCCCTACTCAATGCTAGTAGGAGAACCCCATCCATAAACTGATAACAACTGATGAGCAGCATAAAAATGCTTGCAAGCGATAGTAATGTCTCACTCACTAACTCTCAGCTGACTAAACACATGGTGGCACTGGCTAGATTGTCTTGTACAATCCTCCTCTAATGCATGGTCCAAACGAGTAGACTCAGAATCACTGACCTCTGTAATACTACCATCCATACTCTACAAATCAACTCCAAAGCTCATATCAACATACAGAGCATCAACAACTATAGCATCATTGTCTAACTCCTCCGTATCGAAGGAAACTACTAGTGAAACTAAGTCCTCAAAACTATCCACTGCATTATCCTGAGTGTCATCTGCAATTATCAGATCCTAGGACTCTTCTACAATCTCTGCCATAGCTGAGAGATCATCAACCCTCAGTGCACTAACATCTGAGCACACCTCTACACTCTGAGTGCAAGCATCAGACTCATCCTCATCTTCACTATCTCTTATCTCATAATAATTAGGGAACATGTTGTTGCCCCATCTAAATGATCTATAGTGCTTTCTCCTCAGCTTAACAAAGCGATCAAAAGACAACCTCTCCCGAACTCGAAGAGTTTATAAGTCCCACTCCTCATTCGCTATCATATACCATGTGGATTTGTCATCAAATGTAGGGTATGAATTAAATTCATTTAACCTCTTCAAACTTAGTTTCAACTTCTTCATATCATAGTCCCACTGTCTCTGAGTACTTGAAGTACTTGGAATGCCCATGATTAATTCGTTAATTCAATCTACCAAAACTACCCAATAGGTTGGCAAGAATAAAGCTCTAATACCACTGTAATATCCCCTTCTGATATTAGAACAAAAGCTTTGATACTACTGTAATATACCCAACTAATTGGGAATATAGAAAAAATAAAGCTCTGAACAAAGATACAAATTTTGCCAAAATAATTTCCAAATAAATAAATAAATCATGATATAATCTCTCAATAACAAATCAAAGATCTTATCACTTTTTCTTCTAGAGGATTACACAATTGAGTCTCTATCATACAAATAAAATAATATGAAATATTCTGTCTTAAAACCCTAGGCTTTTGCAAATCTAGAAATTAAGCTTGAATCTAGACGTCTCGGCCTGCTATGTCAAACACACAGTCACTGGCATTAGTTGATATACTACCGACGTCGGTCTCTATTTGTCCTTCTCTACCAACATCAGTCTTCAGTCAGCCAATGTCGGTCACTGGGGATCTCTATCTGTCGAGGTCAGTATCTACGTGGATCTATACAGACCTATACAGACTTCATACAGCTACTAATAAAGCATAGCCTATCTATTTTCAACCCCTGATCTGAAGATATATGGCTCTAATACAGAAGATCTCTATTTGTATAATTTATTGAATCAAAAACCTAATAAAATAAATACCTAGAAAGCTCTGTGATAACTTCTATATGAAGTTACCTCTCAAATTTGTAAACCTTTGTGATAACTTCTGTATGAAGCTATCTCTCAATTTGGCAATAGATCAGCTGGTATTTCACAGCCTTTGAATCACACACACTGAAGAGTGGATGTTCTCCAATGCAAATGGAATCCTAGAACCCTTGGCTTAGTATTCATAGAAGAATTCTTCAATATCAAAAATCAATAATCAATTCATAATCAATAATGGCCTCCATGAGAAACCCTTATACCCTCAAAAGATGTGCTTTCCCTAATTAGTGTTTTCTTAAATTAAAATTAGGGTTTCTAGTTAAAATTAGACCAAATAATTTATATTTGATTAAATTAATCAAATATTAATATCTCCCTCTATACATGTCAGATCCTTAAACCATTTGAAGCTGGTGAACCAGGGAGTGATTCTGCACATGACCATACCAAAATAAAGGTGCTCTGCTGCATGTCAAATATCCCTAAATAATAGGAGCTCAGGCCAAATGTGTCTGAAATAGCCTAAATGAAAGCCAACTATAGGAATTCTAAAAATTGAAGCCAAGCTAATCTCCATCATGACCCTCTATCTAACCTATCAGCCTACAAGGGTCACATAATAGGCTAATCATTAACTCTGAGCGATGTCACCTAAAAAGGGGACATGACAATCCGCCCCTCCTAAAATTGCTTGACCCCAACCAATCATGAAATAATGAACCACTCAATCCACTTGGATCCCAAATGTAGTTATGCTCTATACTAATGACAATCAATGCAAGCTCCTGTAATATCCTCTAAAGTAGAACAAAGAGGAATCGATAATCAAACTGGCACATGAAACTCAACCAAACTCTAAAAGCACAACTACCATGGTCAAGACCATATGAGAAACAAAATCTCAGAGCATCATAACCTAAGTAAAATGGACAACTCAAACTACTAATTCCATCTGCAAAAGATGGTGCCAGTCCATCCCATAACTGATCCCTTTGTAAAGGTGGCATGGCCAACTATAGCACACTGTCATCAGTGTGAGAAGAATCAATCTAAAAACTCAACTCTACTAGTATGCCAGACTCATCAAGATTAGGTACTCCCAAACCCTAAACATGCATGTTAGCCTCAACAACATGCTCCTCAGTAATAACTACAGGAATGTACTCACCACCAACCATCTCAATATACAAATGGACTAGGTCTGGCACTGGTGAAGACCACAAATGCTCCAACTCCACAGTCACCTCAGCCAAATGAAACTATGATTCATCGAAAGCCAACTACGTACTCTCAAAAATCTCAGAAGTCACTTGAGCTACTGAGTAAGCTCACTCACCTTATCTTCCTTGACCAATAATGCATCATACGTTATGCTGCCCCACTCCATAAGATAATCTCTATCAGCTACCAATTGCATATAATCCTATCTCAAAATCTGAGTAGCCTCCCATAAAGAGTGGATCTCTATCAAGGGAAAAAAACTACCTCCCTACTCAATACTAGTAGGAGAACCCCATCCATAAACTGCTAACAACTGATGAGCAGCATAAAAATGCTTGCAAGCGATAGTAATGTCTCACTCACTAACTCTCAGCTGACTAAACACATGGTGGCACTGGCTAGATTGTCTCCTACAGTCCTCTAATGCATGGTCCAAACTAGTAGACTCAGAATCACTGACCTCTATAATACTACCATCCATACTCTACAAATCAACTCCAAAGCTCATATCAAAATACAGAGTATCAACAACTATAGCATCATTGTCTAACTCCTCCGTATCGAAGGAAACTACTGGTGAAACTAAGTCCTCAAAACTATCCACTGCATTATCCTGAGTGTCATCTACAATCACCAGATCTTAGGACTCTTCTACAATCTCTGCCATAGCTGAGAGATCATCAACCCTCAATGCACTAACATCTGAGCACACCTCTACACTCTGAGTGCAAGCATTGGACTCATCCTCATCTTCACTATCTCCTATCTCATAATAATCAGGGGACATGTTGTTGCCCCATCTAAGTGATCTATAGTGCTCTCTCCTCAGCTTAACAAAGCGATCAAAAGACAACCTCTCCCGAACTCGAAGAGTTAATAAGTCCCACTCCTCATTCGCTATCATATACCATGTGGATTTGTCTTCAAATGTAGGGTATGAAATAAATTCATTTAACCTCTTCAAACTTAGTTTCAACTTCTTCATATCATAGTCCCACTGTCTCTGAGTACTTGAAGTACTTGGAATGCCCATGATTAATTCGTTTATTCAATCTACCAAAACTACCCAACAGGTTGGCAGGAATAAAGCTCTAATACCACTGTAATATCCCCTTCTGATACTAGAACAAAAGCTTTGATACCACTGTAATATACCCAACCAATTGGGAATATATAAAAAATAAAGCTCTGAACAAAGATACAAATTTTGCCAAAATAATTTCCAAATAAATAAATAAATCATGATATAATCTCTCAATAACAAATCAAAGATCTTATCACTTTTTCTTCTAGACGATTACACAATTGAGTCTCTATCATACAAATAAAATAATATGAAATATTCTGTCTTAAAACCCTGGGCTTTTGCAAATCTGGAAATTAAGCTTGAATCTAGACGTCTCGGCTTGTTGTGTCAAACACACAATCGCTGGCATCGGTTGATATACTGCCGACGTTAGTCTCTATCGGTCCTTCTTTGCCAACATCAGTCTTCAGTCGGCCAATGTCGGTCACTGGGGATCTCTGTCTGCCGAGGTCAGTATCTACGTGGATCTGTACAGACCTATACAGACTTCATATAGGTGCTAATAAAGCACAACCTATCTATTTTCAACCCCTGATCTGAAGATATATGGCTCTAATACAGAATATCTCTATTTGTATAATTTATTGAATCAAAAATCTAATAAAATAAATACCTAGAAAGCTCTGTGACAACTTTTGTATGAAGTTACCTCTCAAATTTGTAAACCTTTGTGATAACTTCTGTATGAAGCTATCTCTCAATTTGGCAATAGATCAGCTGGTATTGCACAGCCTTTGAATCACACACACTGAAGAGTGGATGTTTTCCAATGCAGATGGAATCCTAGAACCCTTGTCTCAGTATTCATAGAAGAATTCTTCAATATCAAAAATCAATAATCAATTCATAATCAATAATGGCCTCCATGAGAAACCCTTATACCCTCAAAAGATGTGCTTGCCCTAATTAGGGTTTCTAATTACAATTAGTCCAAATAATTAGTATTTGATTAAGTTAATCAAATATTAATATATCCCTCTATACATGTCAGATCCTTGAACCGTTTAAAGTTGGTGAACCAGGGAGTGATTTCACACATGACCATACCAAAATAAAGGCGCTCCGCTGCATGTCAAATATCCCTAAATAATAGGAGCTTAGGCCAAATGTGTCTAAAATAGCCTGAATGAAAGCCAACTATAGGAAGTCTGCAAATCAAAGCCAAGCCAATCTCTATCATGATGCTCAATCCAACCTATCAGCCTACAAGGGTCGCATAATAGGCTAATCATCAACTCTAAGCGATGTCACCTAAAAAGGGGACATGACAAAGATACCAGCTTATACCTATTCAAATGGATAAATACTATAGGTATTCTCCCCACCTTAAATCATGTTCTGGATGTGGAAGCTAATTATAATTATTCTTATTTGTAATTATTATGGAAAGTTGTTAGGTTCTAATGGGATTTTTGGTTGCCAAGTATCACTTATGATGTGATCATAAAAGGGAAAATGTGGAAAGGAAAGTTTTGTAAATTACATGTGATTTGGTAGTTAACTTGATGAGAGGTACTAAGGGTTTATTATAATCACAATTTACCTTAAAGTAACATAATTAGGATTAATCCTTGCATATATTTCATTAGATCCTTGGGGTTTTAATTTCATCATTCCATGTGAAAAAATGATCACAACATCAATAAGAAAAGTCATTTAGTCAGTGAAGCCATGGGAAGAGATTATCTCTAATTTAAACTTGTATATGAGGAAAGTAACATGTTAATATTCATACACTCAACTTAACAAGTTCTATATGAGATATCTTATGAAGAGATGATGGGTTAATGGGTCTAGGTGTTAGGTAAATTAGGTTGAGGTAAGGAATGAGATTTGAGATTATGGGTAGTAGAGGATGCTTATGGAAATACTAGAAGAATTATATTACATCATGTTACTTGTTGATAACAATAATTTGAGATGAAATGAATCTCCAAGGTATATTATTATGAGTGAGGATGAGATATTAAATATCTTAGTCTATAATATGTATGAGGAACCAAGTGTAATTAGGTTATATGAATCTAGAGAACTAATCAAATCTATTGGGATGAATATGTCTAGTCAATTTCATACACAATTAAATAAATTTTATGAGACTAGTCCCAAGGAGGAAGATAATAAGAGTGATGGAGGTCTAGACGTAAAGATCATTGTATTAGTGAATAGGTCTAATTATGGGATGTCCTTCTACATGGTTTTGATCATCAAGAATGTTGAGTTGGTCAATGATGAGGCATGGAATGGGAGTAGAATGGAAAAATTATTTTCTAAGTTTAGAATTGATGTCACTTTTAATAAAATTATTGGTAATGAGAGATTTGACTCTAGGAAAAATACTTGCTCTATGGAGAAGTGGTCACTATGGGAGTGTCATATAAGAGGAAATCTAAAGTTGTGATGAATGAATGAATCATAAAAATTATATTGAATATGGCTTAAAATAGTTAAAGTAATATTTTTAATATTCATGTGTAATGCTTTGGATTTTAATCATCCCAACAAGAACTTGTTTGATTGTGCTTTTGAGTGTTTAGACAATATTTTATAAAGAAAATAAACTATGCTAGTTATTGAAAATAAAGTACTTGTAATGAAAGTAGTCAGTAAAACTTTATTTTTATATTTTTCAAATGTAAATATATCTTATACAATTAAATTTTCTAATTATGTAAATGAATTTAATATCTAAATCCTATAAATCATAACATGTAAGCATTCATAAATTTTTTTGCACATACAAAATAGGAAACTAGTTTTTTTCTTAAATGATTATTGATGTAAATAAATGATATAATCTAAAATTTATGAAACTATAAATTTAATATTTTTTAGAGTTTTCTAATTTAAAATAATGTTCATTCACTATATGAGAGAAATAATCTATATCTAAAATCAAGTTTTGGTTTGTCTAGGTCTTCTAGGTTTCAGTGTGATTATGAGAGTGCTTGTGAATGTAAACTAAAATTAAATTTTTTAACTGGTTTTACTTACTATTTTTATTAAATTATTCTACTATAGCTTTGATGCAACACCACTATTCTTTTAAATATTTTACATGCAAGTAGAATTGAAATATCTAAGCTATTTTTTATACAATAGGAGATGAAAGAGTTTATTTTCTTTTCCTTTTGATTTTTTTAATAATTTTAAAATATTAAACTAATATAATAAACAAATAAACTAATGTGATTAATATATAAAAAATTGAAAGAAAAACCTCTAACATGATCAATGGTGATAACAAGTAAAGGTAGTAGAGAGATTGTTTTTGTGAGTATACTATCCTCATGTATCTAGATCATTTTATAGTTTAATATGAAAGAAGAAATTAATTGGAAATTGGCTAGATTGATTCATGAATAACAAAGAGATGTTTTTTGATTCTATGGATTCTACTCTCTAAGATTTTTAGAGTGGTATGAAGATGATACAAAATTGAATGAAATATTTTTCAAAAATCAAATAATGTAGGCTATGGTTATATAAAACTTGGAAACTCCATTCTCTAATGTAAATTTTTGATCTAAATACTCAAGGAGTATCAGCTAATTATAAGAGAAGAAAAAGGTTGTATGTGGGAGTTAATTAAATCTTGGCTTAATTTATAAGTGATAAGGACTGATAAAAGTAGGGTTAGGATTACTCTAGATTATTTATAAGGCATAAACAAGAGAAAAAAAAGAAGAAACATAACAAAAATCATGTAAAATGT
>JARHVA010005781.1:660000-902500 GCA_037957365.1 Torreya grandis
CTTCCCAATGAGAATCTTGTCTTAGAACTTGAGGGGCTTCAATAGTCCCACCAAATAGTTCAAAGTGAAAAACTATATTCTAGACAATAAGTTAGATATTTTGTTACTTTAGGAAGTTAAGATGAATGAAGAGAGATTTAAGAGCATATAAGATTATATATGGCCCAAGGCTGATTTTTGTCTTAGCCTAGCAACGGGAACCTCTGGAGGGATTGTCACTATGTGGAATGATGCTAAAATATAGGGCTCACTGGTTGTCTCTAGCAAACAGTTTCTAGTGGTTAACTTTTCTCTGTCATCTTTAAATTCATCCTTAATCAATATTTATGCTCCAAACACTAGAATCCTAAAAAATTCATTGTGGATGAACTTGTGTAATACTCTTTCCACCTCCCCTCATTCTCATTGGATATTGGCTAGGGATTTTAACACTCCCTTATATCCTTCTGATAAATGTGGGGGTATTCTAGATTATACTAATAACATGTTTGATTTTGTGGATTTTATCAATTCCTTTGGGCTGTTGGATATGGAATTATAGAATCAAAATTTCACTTGGTCTAATAGATGAAGAGGAGATCAAATGATTTAATTAAAATTAGATAGAGTCCTCATTTCTAAAAATTGAGATAATCATCATAATATGAGTTTATAGGCTCTTTCTAAAACCATATTGGACAATAGTCCTATTCTCTTTAGTTGGAAGGAGTAGTGTAATGGTGGCCCTTTCCCTTTTAGATTTGAAGCTATGCGGATTAAACATAAATATCTTAGAAACCTTGTGTCTCAATGGTGGAAAACTCCCATTTGGGATACTCTGATGTTTAGGTTGGTCAAAAATCTCCTTAACATTAAATAGGAGGTTCATGGGTGGAACAAATATAACTTTGGTAATGTGTTTAGCCAAAAAAACTATCTCTAGAAGACTAGCTAATCAATTCATAATCAATAATGGCCTCCATGAAAAACCCTTATACCCTCAAAAGATGTGCTTGCCCTAATTAGGGTTTTCTTAAATTAGAATTAGGGTTTCTAGTTAAAATTAGACCAAATAATTAATATTTGATTAAATTAATCAAATATTAATATCTCCCTCTATACATGTCAGATCCTTAAACCATTTGAAGCTGGTGAACCAGGGAGTGATTCCGTACATGACCATACCAAAATAAAGGTGCTCCGCTGCATGTCAAATATCCCTAAATAATAGGAGCTCAGGCCAAATGTGTCTGAAATAGCCTAAATGAAAGCCAACTATAGGAATTCTAAAAATTAAAGCCAAGCTAATCTCCATCATGACCCTCTATCCAACCTATCAGCCTACAAGGGTCACATAATAGGCTAATCATCAACTCTGAGCGATGTCACCTAAAAAGGGGACATGACAATCCGCCCCTCCTGAAATTGCTTGACCCCAACCAATCATGAAATAATGAACCACTCAATACACTTGGATCCCAAATGCAGTTATGCTCTATACTAATGACAATCAATGCAAGCTCCTGTAATATCCTCTAAAGTAGAACAAAGAGGAATCGATAATCAAGCTGGCACATGAAACTCAACCAAACTCTAAAAGCACAACTACCATGGTCAAGAACATATGAGAAACAAAATCTCAGAGCATCATAACCTAAGTAAAATGGACAACTCAAACTATTAATTCCATCTACAAAAGATGGTGCGAATCCATCCCATAATTGATCCCTTTGTAAAGGTGGCACGCCCAACTATAGCACACTGTCATCAGTGTGAGAAGAATCAATCTAAAAACTCAACTCTATTGGTATGCCAGACTCATCAAGACTAGGTACTCCCAAACCCTAAACATGCATGTTAGCCTCAACAACATGATCCTCAGTAATAACTATAGGAATGTACTCACCACCAACCATCTCAATATACAAATGGACTAGGTTTGGCATTGGTGAAGACCACAAATGCTCCAACTCCAGAGTCACCTCAGCCAAATGAAACTGTGACTCCTCGAAAGCCAACTACGTACTCTCAAGAATCTCAGAAGTCACTTGAGCTACTGAGTAATCTCACTCACCTTATCTTCCTTGACCAATAATGCATCATACGTTGTGCTGCCCCACTCCATAAGATAATCTCTATCAGCTACGAATTGCATATAATCCTATCTCAAAATCTGAATATCCTCCCATAAAGAGTGGATCTCTATCAAGGGAAAATAACTTCCTCCATACTCAATGCTAGTAGGAAAACCCCATCCATAAATAGCTAATAACTGATGAGCAGCATAAAAATGCTTGCAAGCGATAGTAATGTCTCACTCACTAACTCTCAGCCGACTAAACACATGGTGGCACTGGCTAGATTGTCTCCTACAATCCTCCTCTAATGCATGGTCCAAAAAAGTAGACTCAAAATCATTGACCTCTGTAATACTACCATCCATACTCTGTAAATCAACTCCAAAGCTCATATCAACATACAGAGTATCAAAAACTATAGCATCATTGTCTAACTCCTCCGTATCGAAGGAAACTACTGGTGAAACTAAGTCCTCAAAACTATCCACTGCATTGTCCTGAGTGTCATCTGTAATCATCAGATCCTAGGACTCTTCTACAATCTCTGCCATAACTGAGAGATCATCAACCCTCAGTGCACTAACATCTGAGCACACCTCTACACTCTGAGTGCAAGCATCAGACTCATCCTCATCTTCACTATCTCCTATATCATAATAATTAGGGGACATGTTGTTGCCCCATCTAAGTGATCCATAGTGCTCTCTCCTCAGCTTAACAAAGTGATCAAAAGACAACCTCTCCCAAACTCAAAGAGTTAATAAGTCCCACTCCTCATTCGCTATCATATACCATGTGGATTTGTCTTCAAATGTAGGGTATGAAATAAATTCATTTAACCTCTTCAAACTTAGTTTCAACTTCTTCACATCATAGTCTCACTGTCTCTGAGTACTTGAAGTACTTGGAATGCCCATGATTAATTTGTTAATTCAATCTACCAAAACTACCCAACAGGTTGGCAGGAATAAAGCTCTAATACCACTGTAATATCCCCTTCTGATACTAGAACAAAAACTTTGATACCACTGTAATATACCCAACTAATTGGGAATATAGAAAAAAAAAAGCTCTGAACAAAGATACAAATTTTGCCAAAATAATTTCCAAATAAATAAATAAATCATGATATAATCTCTCAATAACAAATCAAAGATCTTATCACTTTTTCTTCTAGACGATTACACAATTGAGTCTCTGTCATACAAATAAAATAATATGAAATATTCTATCTTAAAACCCTGGGCTTTTACAAATCTGGAAATTAAGCTTGAATCTAGACGTCTCGGCCTACTGTGTTGAACACACAGTTGCTGGCGTCGGTTGATATACTGCTGACGTCGGTCTCTATCAGTCCTTCTCTGCCAACATCAGTCTTCAGTTGGCCAATGTCGGTCACTGGGGATCTCTGTCTACCGAGGTCAGTATCTACGTGGATTTATATAAACCTATACAGACTTCATACAACTGCTAATAAAGCACAACCTATCTATTTTCAACCCCTAATCTAAAGATATCTGGCTCTAATACAGAAGATTTCTATTTGTATAAGTTATTGAATCAAAAACCTAATAAAATAAATACCTAGAAAGCTTTGTGACAACTTCTGTATGAAGTTACCTCTCAAATTTGTAAACCTTTGTGATAACTTCTATATGAAGCTATCTCTCAATTTGGCAATAGATCAGCTGGTATTTCATAGCCTTTGAATCACACACACTGAAGAGTGGATGTTTTCCAATGCAGATGGAATCCTGGAACCCTTGGCTCAGTATTCATAGAAGAATTCTTCAATATCAAAAATCAATAATCAATAATGGCCTCCATGAGAAACCCTTATACCCTCAAAAGATGTGCTTGCCCTAATTAGGGTTTTCTTAAATTAGAATTGGGGTTTCTAATTACAATTAGACCAAATAATTAGTATTTGATTAAGTCAATCAAATATTAATATATCCCTCTATACATGTCAGATCCTTGAACCGTTCAAAGCTGGTGAACCAGGGAGTGATTTCGCACATGACCATACCAAAATAAAGGTGCTCCGCTGCATGTCAAATATCCCTAAATAATAGGAGCTTAGGCTAAATGTGTCTGAAATAGCCTGAATGAAAGCCAACTATAGGAAGTCTGCAAATCAAAGCCAAGCCAATCTCCATCATGACCCTCTATCCAACCTATCAGCCTATAAGGGTCGCATAATAGGCTAATCATCAACTCTGAGTGATGTCACCTAAAAAGGGGACATGACAAAGTTACAAGCTTATACCTATTCAAATGGATAAATACTATAGGTATTCTCCCCACCTTAAATCATGTTCTTGATGTTGAAGCTAATTATAATTATTCTTATTTGTAATTATTATGGAAAGTTGTTAGGTTCTAATGGGATTTTTGGTTGCCAAGTATCACTTATGATGTGATCATAAAAGGGAAAATGTTGAAAGGAAAGTTTTGTAAATTACATGTGATTTGGTAGTTAACTTGATGAGAGGTACTAAGGGTTTATTATAATCACAATTTACCTTAAAGTAACATAATTAGGATTAATCCTTGCATATATTTCATTAGATCCTTGGGGTTCTAATTTCATCATTCCATGTGAAAAAATGATCACAACATCGATAAGAAAAGTCATTTAGTCAGTGAAGCCATGGGAAGAGATTATCTCTAATTTAAACTTGTATATGAGGAAAGTAACATGTTAATATTCATACACTCAA
Source organism: Torreya grandis (assembly GCA_037957365.1). Taxonomy (NCBI): domain Eukaryota; kingdom Viridiplantae; phylum Streptophyta; class Pinopsida; order Cupressales; family Taxaceae; genus Torreya; species Torreya grandis. The sequence continues at coordinate 664,781 of JARHVA010005781.1, forward strand.
CTTAACAAGGTCTATATGAGATATCTTATGAAGAGATGATGGGTTAATGGGTCTAGGTGTTAGGTAAATTAGGTTGAGGTAAGGAATGAGATTTTAGATTATGGGTAGTAGAGGATGCTTATGGAAATACTAGAAGAATTATATTACATCATGTTACTTGTTGATAAAAATAATTTGAGATGAAATGAATCTCCAAGGTATATTATTATGAGTGAGGATGAGATATAAGATATCTTAGTCTATAATAGGTATGAGAAACCAAGTGGAATTAGGTTATATGAATCTAGAGAACTAATCAAATCTATTGGGATGAATATGTCTAGTCAATTTTATACACATAATTAATTAAATATTATGAGACTAGTCCCAAGGAGGAAGATAATAAGAGTGATGGAGGTCTAGACGTAAAGATCATTGTATTAGAGACGTCACATGTGAATAGGTCTAATTATGGGATGTCCTTCTACATGGTCTTGATCATCAAGAATGTTGAGTTGGTCAATGATGAGGCATGGAATGGGAGTAGAATGGAAAAATTATTTTCTAAGTTTAGAATTGATGTCACTTTTAATAAAATTATTGGTAATGAGAGATTTGACTCTAGGAAAAATACTTGCTCTATGGAGAAGTGGTCACTATGGGAGTGTCATATAAGAGGAAATCTAAAGTTGTGATGAATGAATGAATCATAAAAATTATATTGAATATGGATTAAAAGCGTTAAAGTAATATTTTTAATATCCATGTGTAATGTTTTGGATTTTAATCATCCCAACAAGAACTTGTTTGATTGTGCTTTTGAGTGTTTAGACAATATTTTATATAGAAAATAAACTATGCTAGTTACTGAAAATAAAGTACTTGTAATGAAAGTAGTCGGTAAAACTTTATTTTTATATTTTTCAAATGTAAATATATCTTATACAATTAAATTTTCTAATTATGTAAATTAAATTAATATCTAAATCCTATAAATCATAACATGTAAGCATTCATAAATTATTTTGCACATACAAAATAGGAAACTGGTTTTTTTCTTAAATGATTATTGATGTAAATAAATGATATAATCTAAAATTTATGAAACTATAAATTTAATATTTTTTAGAGCTTTCTAATTTAAAATAATGTTCATTCACTATATGAGAGATATAATCTATATCTAAAATCATGTTTTGGTTTGTCTAGGTCTTCTAGGTTTCAGTGTGATTATGAGAGTGCTTGTGAATGTAAACTAAAATTAAATTTTTTAATTGGTTTTACCTACTATTTTTATTAAATTATTCTACCATAGCTTTAATGCAACACCACTATTCTTTTAAATATTTTACATGCAAGTAGAATTGAAATATCTAAGCTATTTTTTATACAATAGGAGATGAAAGAGTTTATTTTCTTTTCCTTTTGATTTTTTTAATAATTTTAAAATATTAAACTAATATAATAAACAAATAAACTAATGGAATATAATATATAAAAATTGAAAGAAAAACCTCTAACATGATCAATGGTGATAACAAGTAAAGGTAGTAGAGAGATTGTTGTTGTGAGTATACTATCCTCATGTATCTAGATCATTTTATAGTTTAATATGAAAGAAGAAATTAATTGGAAATTGGCTAGATTGATTCATGAATAATAAAGAGATGTTTTTTGATTCTATGGATTCTACTCTCTAAGATTTTTAGAGTGATATGAAGATGATACAAAATTGAATGAAATATTTTTCAAAAATCAAATAATGTAGGCTATGGTTATATAAAACTTGGAAACTCCATTCTCTAATGTAAATTTTTGATCTAAATACTCAAGGAGTATCAGCTAATTATAAGAGAATAAAAAGGTTGGATGTGGGAGTTAATTAAATCTTGGCTTAATTTATAAGTGATAAGGACTGATAAAAGTAGGGTTAGGATTACTCTAGATTATTTATAAGGCATAAACAAGAGAAAAAGAAGAAGAAAGATAACAAAAATCATGTAAAATGTGTGAAAACTAAAGTCGTATATGTTAAGTTTAAAAATACACAACCAATGATGAAATTGATTCTATTTATAGGTGGAAAATGTGAAATCACTACTTGTAATGATGCAACCACTATAGTAGGTGGTGAATAGTCATGGAAATTAATGATACCTTTGCATTGATTTTTTTTAATCATGGTAGTTTACGAAACCACCACAGTGAGAATGCTAAGAAAACATTAGTTCCATCATAAAGAGTGGTGGTTTTGTCAAGAACACAATGAATTTAAAAATGTAACAAGCCCATTGAGTTTTACTAGAATAAGGTAATTTAAAAAATAAAAATACACAAATTTAATAAATATATTCCATCATGATGAGTCTAAAAATAAAGTGATCTTTAACTAAATACATTAATTTTTAAGCTAACCAGAGATATGATCTATAACTAATCTATTTAGCTAATGATCACAAGGTCAAGATCATGTACAAAGCTAAATATAGAAATGAATATTGGATTTATTTCATATAAATATAATTAAAAATTTAGCTATAACTAATACACTATTATATCTAAGAACTGTAATGGTACAAATGAATAAATAATATAGTTTTAACATAATACATGTCTTAATAATAATGTACAATTATACAATGCTCCACGGAGCATGCATGTCTCAATGAACTCAAATATCCATAGATAATTATGAGTTTAGTCACTAGTGAATTAATGTTGAGGGAAGATAAAACATCATCCAAGTGATTTTCCACACCAACCATGGACCATAGATCCCTCACACAATCTCCCAATAAGGGAATGACCTTCCCTTCATAGATAGATAAATAATGATAGTGCAAGAATAAAAAGTGACAACTATAATCTGTGTGTTGTAAGATAACTATTACATTTAGTTTATCATAAATATATATGTTATAACATTATATCATAATAAACATGTAAACTAAATTAAGTAAATGAAATGACAATGTTTAACTATAAACACTACTTTGGCTAAATTTATCATATAGTTATTGATCATAAAGATTAGTCAATTTCATACACACTTCTCAATAAAATTACACCATATATGCATATTAGTGACATTAATTAAGGGGAATCCATCTCACCTACTTATTTAGGGTCATTAATAATAGATCTGGTTTATATATTTAATAATAATATTAAAAACAAATGAATCTCCTACTAGCAGATATAATCTATGATAAACAAGGAAATTTCATATACATTCATTTAATCCATCAAATTAAATGTAATGAATCCAAAAAACAAATCTATAGCATAATAAAATTATATATATATAATTATATTTCAAATATTCATCAATAATATCAAACCATCCTCGTAAGATATATATAAAGACATCAAGTTACCGAATAATAATATGTAACTCCAATTTTATGTCATTCATCCATATAGCATTGTTTACCAGCTTAACACTTTATATCCATAAATCAAAAGTACATTTATAATCCTATCCTTGCTAATTAAAGTAACAAATACACTCCTATATATTTTTTATATTAGGTAAGTTATTAGACATTGAGTAGAATATGTATATCTATAAATAATATACATGATTTAGTTTTGTATTAAATGAAACCACAATATCTCATATATTTATATAGATAATCAAACCCTAAACTATATTATAAATTTATATTTGATAATTCAAATGATTAGATATACTTATATAGAATTCATTATATAAACTATATATGCATGTTTGTACTTAGTATACTCTAAATAATTAAGTATTATGTCTATGATTTAAGAGTATCACAAGTGCCATAGATATACATATAGAAACATAAATTTAATGCATTAAATTACTTTTCTATTTACAAGCATAGATTTAACTATAGTGCTTTAGGCTTGATTTTAATAAACCCAAAACAAACCACTACCAGAATATCAAAATGCATGCAATCATAACGAACTCATATCTATCCAAGCACAATTATACATATGCTAATTTCAATAATTAAAAGGATATATTGATTATAACTTAATAGTGGTAGTAAGTCATTTCACAATAACACTCATCTATTTAAGTATAAAATCCAATAGTCCTTTACTTGTTTGCACAATGACACTCAAACACATCTAGGCCCAACCATTTATGTATATATAAATGTAACTGAATATAAGAGTGGATTATTATACCGATACTCTTACATGTGGAAAGACAATCTCTTAAGGTCTCTTAAAATAAGTGTAAGTGTAAATAAAAATTTAAACAAAATGAAACTTCAAAATATACACACACAATGAATTACTCTACATCATACAATTAACACTTACAATTTATGCACAATATAATCTCAATGGTATATGTAATAAAGAACTTAAATTTAGACACAACATACATACATATTCATATTGATAGGCAATCAATATAAGTCCTAAAGATTATATGAACATTCCCATGCAAATTTATACATTTCTATCCAAAATAGAAATCCTTAAGGCTGAGTTAATTTTTATAAAATGATATGACCCATATACAAGTATAAATTTGCCTATTTGATTCACAAATATATTCCTTATAACCCTATTCATATAGTCGAGCCTGAGTCTAGGCTTACTCAATGCAAAACTTTGACCTGAATTAATATATAACCAAGTCAATGTTTGTATATATAAAAAAGAATGGCTTACAACTAGTTTATAAAATTTGGGTTTAAGCCCCCAATTATCTAGTCATACTCTACTTAGGTTAATAACTTAACTCTCTCTCTCTCTATATATATATACATATACATATATATATATATATATACATATATGTATATATATATATATATATATGTATATATATATGTATATATATGTGTGTATATATATAGATATATATAAAGAGACACACACACATATACATATATATATATAGACACACACACACACACACACATATATACATATATATATATATATAGATACATACATATATATATACACATACATATACATACATATATATAGATATACATACATATATATACACACACATATATATCTACATACATACATACATATATATATATATATATATATATACATACATATATATACATATATATATATAGATACATATATATACATATATATATATATATATACATACACATGTATATATATATATGCATACATACATACATACATATATATATATACATACATATATATATTTATACATACATACATATATACACACACACACAGAGATATATATATATATATACACACACACACACACACACACAGATATATACCTATATATACATATATATATACATACATATACATACATATATATATATATATATATATACATATATATATACACACACACACACACACACACACATATATATATATATACATACATACATATAAATATATATATATATATACATACATACATACATACATATATATATACATATATATATATATATATATATATATATATATAGATATACATACATACATATATATATACATACATATATATACATATATATATATATACATACATATATATATATATACATACATATATATATATGCATACATACATACATATATATATATATATGCATACATACATACATACATACATACATACATACATACATACATACATACATATATATATATATATATATATACACACACATACATACATATATATACCCTTTTAAATTTTCATAGGGTATCAAATTCATATGATTTTTTGATTTAAAATGTCAATAAAATGTTTACACAACTCATCTAATAACACTCAAAACTATTTTGGCAACATGGCCATTTATACTTAGGGTTTAAGAGTTATATGCTTAGTTTTTTGGATGGCCAAGCCATCCACAGTGTGAAACATTTAGCCTTGGTTATTACTAAATTTAATAATAATGAAAATAAATAAAAATCCTATATTTAATTAATCCATATCATATCAATAAATTTAAACACCATAACCAACTTGGTAAGTATAATAAAGGATCTTCCAATTTTTTTATTTACCCCTTCTCCAACTTCTTCAAAATCATTCACCTTTCTTTTTCTTTTTTCCATGTGACCTATAGTATTTTATCCTCCCTCTATCATTATTATGCATGTTATTTTTATGCAAATATAACTACCCCATTCTATGACAAACTAGAAGTGATAATAATGAACTCCACAAATATTTCGATGCACAAAAATTGACTAACAAAAAACTAGTAGTCATTTCATATTTTTTCATGTAGTCCATAGTAGAAATGTTTATTTATTAAAGTGATTCCATTAACATAAGTCAATGCCTAGATTAAAAAAATCCCTAATCTTGAACTTTATAAATATAATCAATAATATAATAATCCTTTATGCATCATGGCTATTATCAATAACAATGATTCCATAAAAAAATAATACATGGGACCTGTAGGTAGGAAAAAAATTTTAGAGGAGCTTGGTGTATCTTGATAAAGAACTATGATGATGGAGGTCACTGCCTTGGGCAGTGCCTCTGAGACCCAAGAATCATTGGGTGAGGATCCTTCCAAGGGATGGAAAGAGGTGTTAACCAGGAATATGTATTTCTTCCCTAAAGGTGCATCAAGGTTCCCAATCCAAAAGGAATTAGTGGAAGGAATGGCTTTGGATGTTCCTAATGATTTGGTAGAGGAAATAGTGTCAGCCATAGATCTTGCTCTAGTTGGTAAGTTTTTCTCCCTTCATCCTAATATTGAGATGGTGAGGAAATGGGTGGCTATTTGGTGGAGGATTAAAGGTAGTGTGTTGGTCATTGTTATGGAAAGAGGATTGTTTCTATTTAAATTTATGAATAGAGAGGATATGTTAGCTATTTTGGCAGGAGGCCATGGATCTATGTCACCTATTCACTTACTTTGTGCTCTTGGAAACCTGGTTTTGATCCTAGCATGGATCTAAACTAGACTGCCCCCATTTGGGTGAGACTCCTGAGGTTTCCATTAAAATTTTGGGATGAAAAGATATTTTATACTATTGGTAATACTTTTGGTCAGTTTGTGATTTTGGATAACACCACTCAGACTAAGTCACATTATTTGTATGCTCATTTTTGTGTTAATGTGGAGATCCAACAATCCCTTCCCATGTCCATAGAATTAAACTCCAAATATGGGATTTGGACCCAACTGATTCTCTATGATAATGCTACTAATTTCTATCAAATTTGTAAGTAGAAAGGCCATTTAATGACCCATTGTAAGGTGAAGCAAATGGGAGGCAATCCTGACCTTAAAACTAAAGTTAAAGATAAATCTTCCAAATATGACACCCCTATTGAACAGGGAATGGGAAGTAAAGGGGAAAATGTTACCATAGAAGATTATTTTGAGAAAGACATGGGGAAAGGTTATTATAATCTTGATATAGATAATTACTATCACATTGTTCAACAAAATAATTAGATGGAAGAGGGTGAGATTCACTACCAATTGGTAGAGGATGTTGTTAAAGGTGATGATTCCCTGGCTTCCATTAGACAAATGGTCTAGCTCCTAGATCAGAGTTGCAGTCCCAAGGTTGTGACCTCTAAAATATCCCTTAAGTAGAATGCTTCTCCTGTAACCATAGTTGAATTCATGAAGAAGGTTCTTCTTGTTGAGTAAATAGATATTAATTCATTGACAGCTGAGATTGGTTAGAATGGTAGTGGTATTGACCATGAGGATTGGATTACCCCTAAGAAAAAGAACCAAAGGACAAAAAAGTTTGAAGATGTTGGAATAGACCCTAAACAAGGAAGACCCACTCTCAGAGAAACAAGTCAAAGGGAGATTTTTAGTGGACATCAAAAAACACTAGAGATCCAATCTCATAAACCTTCCCAATGAGAATCTTGTCTTAGAACTTGAGGGGCTTCAATAGTCCCACCAAATAGTTCAAAGTGAAAAACTATATTCTAGACTATAAGTTAGACATTTTGTTAATTTAGGAAGTTAAGATGAATGAAGAGAGATTTAAGAGCATATAAGATTATATATGGCCCAAGGCTGATTTTTGTCTTAGCCTAGCTACGAGAACCTCTGGAGGGATTGTCACTATGTGGAATGATGTTAAAATATAGGGCTCACTGGTTGTCTCTAGCAAACACTTTCTAGTGGTTAACTTTTCTCTGTCATCTTTAAATTCATCCTTAATCAATATTTATGCTCCAAACACTAGAACCCTAAAAAATTCATTGTGGATGAACTTGTGTAATACTCTTTCCACCTCCCCTCATTCTCATTGGATATTGGCTAGGAATTTTAACACTCCCTTATATCCTTCTGATAAATGTGGGGGTATTCTAGATTATACTAATAACATGTTTGATTTTGTGGATTTTATCAATTCCTTTGGGCTGTTGGATATGGAATTATAGAATCAAAATTTCACTTGGTCTAATAGAAGAAGAGGAGATCAAATGATTCAATTAAAATTAGATAGAGTCCTCATTTCTAAAAATTGAGATAGTCATCATAATATGAGTTTATAGGCTCTTTATAAAACCATATTGGACCATAGTCCTATTCTCTTTAGTTGGAATGAGTAGTGTAAGGGTGGCCCTTTCCCTTTTAGATTTGAAGCTATGTGGATTAAACATAAATATCTTAGATACCTTGTGTCTCAATGGTGGAAAACTCCCATTTGGGATACTCTGATGTTTAGGTTGGTCAAAAATCTCCTTAACATTAAATAGGAGGTTCATGGTTGGAACAAATATAACTTTGGTAATGTGTTTAGCCAAAAAAACTATCTCTAGAAGACTAGCTAATCTTTAGTAGCTTATGGCTCAAGGAGAGGCTATAGATGATATTTTATAGGAGGAAGGTGATCTAATTTCTAAATGAAAGAATCTTATGAGTAAAGAAGAGATTTTATGAAAATAGAAGTCCAAGATTTAGTGCCTCAAAGAAGGTGATAGAAATATTGCCTTTTTTCATCTTTCAGCCATGAAACATAGGAAGGCTAATTCTATCTCTAAATTATGTCTAAAAAATGGCAACAGTATCACTGAGGACAAGGAGATTGGGGACCAAGCGATGCCATTTTTTTAGACTTTGCTATCGGAGTAAGCTAATAATGCTGACAATTGAGGGATTATAGACTAATTTATTGATAAGATCCCTTGTTTGATTACTGAAGAAGGTAACTTTGACATGCTAAAACCTATTTATGAGGAGGAGGTTCATGTTGTCTTATTTTTTATGGGTCCCTTTAAATCCCCTAGCTCAGATGGATTTCCTCCAGTATTCGTTCAAGAACATTGGGATATTGTGGGGGTAGATGTCACTACTATTATGAGGTATTTTTTCAAAACTGGTAAACTTCTAAAGCAAATTAACAATACTTTTATTTTTCTTGTTCCTAAGTGTAAAGCCTATGCATCTTTCTAATTTTAGACCCATCAATCTGTGTAATACAATCTACAAGCTATGCACTAAATTGATTGTCCTAAGGTTTTAGCCTTTTTGGATAAAATTATTTCCCCTTCATAGAAAGGCTTTGTCCCTAGTTCACAAATTCTTGATGTTGTGATCTCCACTCATGAAACTATCCACTCTATGGATAAGAGAAAATTCCTTGACATGGTACTAAATTTAGATATCTCTAAGGTCTATGATAGAGTTTCATGGAAATTCCTATTTGAAGTCATTAACAAGTTTGGATTTAATGATAAAATATCCTTTCTTATTATGGAGGTTATCTCCACTAGTAAATTCTATATTCTAGTTAATGGCATCCCTAGGGGGTTTTTCTCTTCCTTAAGGGGGATTAGACAGGGGGGTCCTCTTTCACCATAATTGTTTATCATGACTGATGGGGCCCTTGGGAGATATGTTTAATTTAAAATTACCTCTAAAGAAATTGTTGGTATTAAACCCTCTTCTTCCCTTCCCTCTATGTTTGTGCAATAGTTTGTGGATGATACCATCCTATTTGGTATCTATTTTATGGTTGAATCTTGTAGATGGAAGAATATTCTAAATGGCTATGCCAAAGCCTCTGGTCAAATCATAAACTTCTAGAAGAGCAATGTCTATTTTTTTAATACTCTAGTTGATCTTTAGTGAAAATTCATTAATATTATTGGGTGTGTTGAAGTTGATCTCCCTACTATTTACCTTGGACTCCCCTTCATAATTAATGACGTGTCTCAAGGATTTTGGAATAGAATTATGGAAATAACTCAAAATAATTTAGTTGGTTGGAAGGGGAAGCTACTTAGTAGTGTTGACAAGCTTCAACTTCTACATGTTTCATTACAAGGTATTCCTACTTACTTCTTATCTCTTTCTAAAATGACTAATTTTATTTATGACAAACTGGAGTAGATCCAAAGAAAATTTTTATGGACTAGGGTGGAAGATAAGGAGAGAATGTCCTTGGTTAGTTGGGAGAAGGTTTGTCTTCCAAAATCCCATCGAGGTATTAATATTAGATCTACCAGGAATATGAATAAAGATATCTTATCCAAAATAAATTAGAATTTGATCCACAACCATAAAGAGTGGGGAGACATTATGAAAGCCAAGTATCTTCATGGAAATGACCACTTTAGTTTTCTCAATCAGGAAGGGCTTTATAAGGGATCTATTATCTGGAATAAAATGCTAAAGTCTAGAAGTCTTCTCAAGCATGTTCTTAGATGGAAACTGGGACATTGTAATTCTATTAACTTTTGGGAAGACATCTAGTTGAATGATAAGGCCCTAGTTACTTAGGGTGATTATGAAGGCATTGTTGGCATTACTACATAGTTTTTTGGAAATAAAGTTTGTCATTATATTCATAATAACAATGGCATTAAGAGTTGGAAAGATCTTTTAGAATGTTGTACCCATCATCATGATCTCTATCGTAGGATGCGGTCTATCCAAAAATTATTACTGGGGGTTAGAATCCCCCTTTTTCCTAAGGAAGATAGCTATATTGGTGGCCAGATAAGAAAGGTTGTTTTTCTATTAAATCTTCTTACCATCTATTGATCCCTGATATGCGCAACAATGAGATTTGGGGAATAGTTTGGAATCATAAACTTATCCCTAAAATTAATATGTTTTGGTGGGATACAATTCATAAAAAAATCCTAACTCAATAAAAATTACAAAGGAGGGGATTTACATTGGTCAATAGGTGCTTTCTATGCTTTGAGAAGGAGGAAAATGTCTCTCATTTAATTCTCCACTATGATTTTGCTAGGGAAATTTGGAGTACTATTTTAAGGAAATTTGGCATTCAATAGTTTTGTAATTCTAATGTTAGAGAATCTATTGTTAACTGGTGTCCTTCCTTCTCTCATCTATGGCTGGTTGAGCTTTGGAACCAAACTCTACCCTATCTTGCTTGGGCTATTTGGAAAGAGCATAATAACAAGAAATTTAGGGATGCTATTAGGGATACTTCTCAGGTTATGCATTCCTTTTGTAAGATCCTCATGGCAAGTGTGACCAATTCTCACATCAAAACTATGGAAAGACCTATTTATCAAGAAGAGGAGCATATTGTGACTAACTGGAGAATTCTAAACCAAATTTTGGCTCATAACAATTTCAAATAGTTATAGATATTGAATACCAGATGGATCCCCTTAAAGTCTAATTGGCTCAAACTAAATTTTGATGGAGCATCTAAGGTAAATGGTAACGCAAGTGGTGGTGGGATTATTAGGGATGATAAGGGGTGGATGGTTGCTATCTATGCTGGTGGGATAGGCCTTTAAAGAAATAACTATGCCGATGCCTCTGCTCTTCTATGGGGGGTGAAATTGGCTATTTCACTTAATATTAGGCAATTACACATTTAGGGAGACTCCAAACTTATTATTGATGCTATTAATAATGTGTTGAATTATGGTTAGAAATGGAAGGACATTATAGTGGACATACATATCCTTCTATATAGGATCCCCAGAATTGAATTCTCTCATATATATATATATATATATATATATATATAGAGGGAAATGGGGTTGTGGATGTTCTTGCAAACTTGGGTTAGCAATTTTCTAATTGGGATGGTTGGCACCAAATTAATAGCATCCCTTTAAATATAAGGGACTATATCCAAAAATAGATGACGTGTCAATGATGACTAATCATCTTTGGAAAGATAGTTTGTTATGCCAGTTTTGCTAGAAGATGCTAACATGTATCTTGAAGTACGTGCTTTTTATGCTTTGCTTTCTTAATGTCATCTTCTCTTTATTACTCCCTTGTGTTAAGGCAAGGTGCTTATCTACTAATTATAGAGATCCCATTGTAATCATGTTTGAACATGGGAATAGTATGCTTCAATTGGTCCTTTGAAAGGTGGCTCTTATTAATGATATTATGTGTAGATTTCTTATCATAAGTGATAATCTTTCTTTTAATAATAACTTCATGAATATCTAGTTTTGGGGGTCATGTGTCTTTATTTGGAAGGCTATAATGGGTGGAGATAGGATTAAAATGGAGCCAATTTCCCATTGCAAGTTTAATGATAATGTTATGGTCTAACATTACTGTAAGAAAGGTGGCATTAGCCCTTTTTTGGAATGGCTTAATGGTTATGATTAAAATCTATTTGAGTAGTTTGCTTAGACTTGGAATAACTATAGAGTCACTATTAGGAGAATTAAGTTTGAGGTTTTAGACAAAGTTATTTCTATGGCTACTAGCCTATTTTATAAGGGGACCAAGCTACAAAGGGAGGTGAAAGTGGTGATCATTTTAACTAGAAATTATTCCTTGGAGAAGGTGAAGAACTGGTCCCTTACCAGGGAGGATTCAAATGGGTGAAGCTACCAGAGCCATGGGATGATATGTATTTCCTCCTTATGAAATAATTCACTCTAGAGGGGAGGTTTACTAGGTTCTAAAATTACCATCTTCCTTTACTAAATCATTTTAGATGTAATGCTCATATTAGTTTCCTATTATATTTGCTTTCTTCCCTTGAGCATTCAGTTTTTAGAGTTAAAGCTATGTCAGCTAAGAAACTCTCTAAGAAACCCATTCCCTTGCACCAGGGCCTTATTCTCTACCTTTATAATTTCCACCTTGCTCTAGAACCACTTAAGTCTATCTAGTCCCGTAGTGGTGAAATTGCTACCAAACATGATGATACCATTTTTTTTTAAGAGCCTTGCCCTTCCCCTACTTCTCATAAGATGAAAGGGGGTTCCCTTTCTCTATCTAATGAGGAGACTAACATGGGGACCTCTATCTACACTTTGGTCCTCAAAAGTAGTGTGAAGAGTAGGAAAAGTAAACTTAGAGAGGGAGAAGAGGAATCTATGTGGGGTGATGTGGGGACCCCTAAAAATCTTAGTAATACTCTTGTGGGACTAGGTAGTAAAACCATTATGTCTGCTAAGGATAAGAAAGATGGTTTTTCCTCTAGTTTTATGAGATCAAGGAGGATTGCTAGTAAACCTACACCAAAAACCAAACTTATTGATTACTTAGAGAGTGCTTCTGAAGAATCCACCCAGGGGGATGAGGGAAAGGTTATTGAAATTCAAGAGATATCTGAGGATGTAAAGGGTAAGAATGGGAAAAAATAGATGGATGCATCTGGTGATGCTATGGGTGATTCTAAGGTTAATTATAATGAAGGGAGAATGATGTTTATGAAGGAAGATATGGATGAGATAGAAGAAGGAGCTGATTATAGGAATGGCATTGCTATCGTGAGGAGTCATGCTAAGAAACTGAAACACTCAGTTTCCACTATGCTCAAGCATAATGTGTTACTAAATTTTTCTATGTTACAAGATCTTGGGACTATAGCTATGGAGGATGGATATGAGAATTTCATAAATCTAGATGAATTTATGGAGTCTTTGGCTAAAATATGGGAGAATCTTTCTCCTTAGATCTGGTTTCCTTTATGTTTTTTTCTATGTTTCCTCATACATACTATCTTTAGACTTGTTTTTTTATCTATGCTAATTATGCTAGTGTAACAAGTTTTATTGTTTCTATTTTGAGGCATTCTGGTGATGTTGCCTCTAGTTTTTATTTTTGTTTCTTTGTAAGGGTTTAGCCCTTGGTTTGTCACCTTATATTATAAAAAACAATTATTCCATAATAATCTACTTACAATTAAACTATAATTATTAAATTCCCAAAATCAATTAAACATTATAATTATTAACAATGAAATCAACCTCCATAATTAGTCATTAGAACATTATAACTTCCCTATAACATTGAAACATTATCACATTTACTAAACACAATGATTGTGTAAGGTCTAATTTAACCATTGACTTTTATATGTGTTTGATTTAATATTTATAAATAAAATGAGGTAATAGAGTATCTATAGAAATGAACTTATTATAAACATGTGCTCCACATTCACATAATGCAAACAAGGCACTAATTATTTCAAAGACATTCACATATATCCAAAGGAAACATCAAAGACACTCATAGATTTCAAAGCATTCAGTAAGGCAATCATCATCATATTAAGAAAGCTCAGTAAGATAACATAATTGTAAACACACAACCATAATCAAGTGTAAAAACCATGATTATAATAGAAACTAACTATAAGCTATAAAAATCAAACACTAATCAAAAGTATATTATACCACTATGGTGTGTGTAGGTTCTTATTTTCCATTTTATCATCCCCCAATGCCTCCATGTATACCACCATATTTGATAATTCCCTCCCTCTATCATATTTTGAAGGATATATCTATGTTATATCAACATCAAAATAGTAAACATAGCTATCTTGAATCAATATATAATCCATAATATACTACTATAATGAAGTAACTCAACATGATCATCATGTACATAACACACAAGTACAAGTAACTCAACAAATGAATTATCATGTAATAAGCTACATATAACTATCCATCAATTGATATATGAAATACAATCTAACCAAAATAGTAATTGGCTAATCAATAAGCATAGAATCCATTAATTAGAAGGTTATCAAGTATAGAGAGGAATCAGGATGTGACATCCTTCCCCCTAAAGATGGTCATCATCCCAATGACACTTATTCTAGCAATAGTTATGATATTAAACATTATTCAACATAAAATTAAATAATATCCAACAACAAATTAAGTAAAAAATGTGGAAACAACATATAAAAATCATCATAATCCTCCCAAGTGTCAATATCTTCAAAATATTGGTCCCACTAGACCTTGCATTGTAACACTTCTCTATTACACAAATTGAGTTTGTGAGTGTTAATTATTCTAACTAGTTCTACTATGATCACCTTGAGATACAAAACATATAAAACATTCCAATCTAAGAAATGAGAAGGATCAACAACATGCTTTTTAAGATAGGACACATGGAGAAAGTTATGCAAAATAAGCCTATATGTTATGGGATTGATCACTTCTAGAACCTCGAAGGGTCTTACATATCTTGGTGAAAGCTTTACTGATCTACCAAACTTAATCAAGCTTTTTTAATTCTTAACCCACATAAACACTTTATCACTAATATAAAACTACCTTGCTATTATTTTTAGATCAACATAACTTTTTAATCTATCATTGACCTTGACCATCATTTGTATGATTTTCCTAACTTGGTCTTCCATCTACACAAGCATTTTAGGTCTAAATACTACCCTATCTTCTAACTTGTCCCAACTAATTGGTGTTCTAAACCTCCTTCCATATAGTACCTCAAATGGAGCCATTTTCAACATTGATTGGTATGAGTTTTTGTAGAAAAATTCAACCAATGGAAGGTAATCCTCCCACTTGTTTTGATGATCCATGAAATACATTCAAATGTCTTCTAAAACTTGGTTAACTCTCTCTACCTATTGATATATTTGTAGGTGATATGCAATACTAAACATAAACTACATACCTATAGCTAAATTTAAATTCATCTAAAATATAGAAGTCATTCTTGGATCTCAGTTAGAAATGATATTTTCTATAAATCCATGTAATTGGTACACCTATTTCATGAATTTGTTCACAAGAATTAGTACATCATTTGTCAAGTTGCCTAGTATGAAGTGAACTACCTTGGTTAAATTTCAACTACCACCAAGATCATATCACGTCAGTTCTATAACAATGAAAAAACTTGAACAAAGTACATGTTAATAACCTACCACTTCAATTATAGTAAATCATGAGAAAATAACAATCCTACCAAATGTGCATGTTCAACATTCATATGCTCACATTCCAAATAACAAGACACAAAATCAGCTACATCCTTTTTTATCCCTTTCTAAAAATAGAGAGGTCTTAACTCAGCTATGAGCTTAGTTACACCATGATGTCCTAAATATGGGGAATTTTACAATTCCTTTAGCATCACGATCATGAAACTATCTTTATCATAAACATACGTCCTACCATTGTACCTCAAAAGACCATCACTCTCCAAATTGAATCCTTTAAACTTGGGATTCTACATTTTATGATAATGCTTTCTTAACCTACTCATATGACTCATTTCTTGGTGAGAATTTAATTACTTTATTGCATAAAATATTCTTGATAGTAGCCAAGGCTGATATGTACCTCTTATGACTTAGTGCATATGTAACTCTATTTTTGTTTCCCTTGATATAATTAATATCAAAATTATAATTAGATAAGAATTACAACCAACATCTCTACTATGCATTCAGGTTTAGTTGAGTAAATATATACTTGAGTTCCAATTTGTAAATATTGAGATTAAATGGTTTCACTAATAAATAATGCCTTCAAAATTTTAAGGTATGCACTATTACAATAAGTTCCAGATCATGAAGGGCATAATTCACCTAATTAAGGTTTAAATTTTTTGGAGTCATATGCTATAATTGAATCATATTGAATAATAAATACTCCATGTCCATCCCTATATGTATCCATTATTATTGATATCTGACAATTAGGATCAAGGAATCTTAGTATAGGTGTTGAAGTAAGCCTCCTTCTTATCTCATAGAAGACTTTTTTGCACTTATCTAACCAAACAATAATCTGATTCTTCCACTAAATATAGGTAATTGGGTTAGCTATATTTGATAAATTTAGAACAAATTTCCTATAATAACCTACTAATCCCATAAAACTCCTCACTTCATACATAGTTTCAGGTGCTAGTCATTCCATTATGGCTCTTATATTCACTAAATCCTCTAAAATTTTATCCATAGAGATAATGTGTCCCAAATATTTCACTTTCCTATAGAAAAAAACACACTTGGATAACTTGCCATATAATTTGTCTTCTGAAAACACTACAAAAATAATTCTAGATGTTAAATATGTTCTTACTCATTCTTACAATATATGAGTATATCATCCAAAGATCCTAACATAAAGTGGTCTAGATAATCCCTTAACACACTATTCATGAGATTCATAAATCTTGATAGAGTACTTGTTAACTTGAAAGGAAACACTATGAATTATAGTGCCCAAACTGAGTTATAAATGCTATTTTTAGAATATCCTCATCTTGGATTCTCAACTAATGATACCCTAATTGAATATCAATCTTTGAGAAAACTATTTCTCCTCATATTTTATCAAAGAGATCATCAGTAAGAGGTAAAAAATACTTGTTCTTGACTGTCACCTTATTAAACATCCTGTAATTAATACATAGGTAAAGATTACCATCCTTCTTCTTGATGAACACCATTGGTACATCCCATGGTGACACACTCAGTCAAATCAACATTTTTGATAATAAATCCTAAAGTTAATATTTCAACTCAACTAATTATGTAATTATCATCCTATTAGGTGCATTATATTGAGGTTTAGATCTAGGTATTATGTCAATCAAGAAATCAATCTCACATTTGGGTGGTAATACTAGAAATTTCTCTGGAAACACATCTTTAAAGTTCTTGAGAAAAATATAATCCTCAATGGATGATTCCTTATCTTCTTCCATCTCATTTATTTTAATGATAAATACTTGATATCCCTTTCTATGTGCCTTCTTAAGTTAAATTACAAAAATTTGCTCAAGCTTAAACTCTCTTATCTCACCTTGAAGTTGTGTTTGATTTCCCAAATAATCTTGAAACCCTACTTATTTAGATAAAAATCAGCCTTATATTTATGCTTTTTAATCTAATTAACTCCTAGGATCACATCATATGACCCTAATATTGTAACATATAGATATGCTATTATAATGAATTTAAGTAACCTCATTTTAGATTTCACTAGACACTTGTCTACCTTAACCTTTGACTCATTCTTATCTTGTTTTGACCATGTATTTTCCATAAATCCAAAGTTTATAGACAACTTATTAAATATTTTAGGATTAATAAAACATTCAATATCCCAATTTCAATCAAAATACAAACTAGATTATCAAATAAAATCCCTATTAGTTTAATAGGAGAAGCTTGGAACTCAACTTGATGATTGTCAATACATGCATGAATCTTATGCTAAAAAATTCAATATTATGAAGTAAAACATTATTATTTCCATCATATTTACCCTGGATACACTCTCTAGAGTGATGGTCACCTCTATAAATGAAGCAACCTCTAGGTGGTCCTCTCCTATTAGTCTATTGTTTTGCCTTGAAACCTCCCTTGAAACCATTTCTAGGTTTCTTATTTCCTAAGCTACTATTAAACATAGCATTCTAGATCTTAAAATTGTTCTTGAAGTCTCCACTCCTTTTCCAATTCTTGATTTTGAAAGTCATTTTAGGACCTCCAAAATGTTTCTTAAACTTATCTTTGACATGAGTAAGAGATTTCAAAATTTGCTTTTACTATACTACCTTCTCAAAGATCAGATTCATGGTATATGGTCTATGCACATCCATATCACAACCAATTTGGGGTTTTAATCCCATAATAAACTTCTTGATTTGAAAAATCTCATTCACCTGATAGTAAGGGACATAGTGTAGGATCTTAGTGAATTACTCCTAATATTGATTCACATAAATGTGTTTTTGATTAAGGTTCTAAAAACATATCAAATTTTGATCAAAATATAGCTAAGGAAGCCACTGTGATCTAAAAAAAGCCATGAACTACTCCCAAGTGGTGGTGTTAGAGTCAAGGTTCATCTTGAACTTATTATTATCCCACCATGTTGTTGCTTCTCTAACAAGTTGATATGCTCCTAAAAATAATTTAGTGACTTCAGAATAATTTTGAATCTCAAAATATTTTTCCATCTCTACTATCCATGCTTCAGCTTCATCTCCCAAAATGGTTCCATCGAACTTGCATGAATTCACCTTTTTCATATCCCATGCCAACTCTATAGCTACTCAATCTTGTTGGATGAATATTTTGTCATCAACTAACTGATGACAAAATGGGTATATCAACCACAGCATAGGGAGATTTACACCATGAAAAGTATGGGTTTACAAGATCTTTACAAAGTAAATCTCTCCTCTCATCAAGGGGAGGTTCCCTATAAATATTCACATGCTATATGCATACATATAATTAAGCAAAAAATAACACATGGGGTGGTATAACAGCATCTACCTCTCTTTTTCAGAGGTAATGTTCAAAGATCAAAAGAGTGAAATCTTGGTCTATAGCTAACAACACTCCTCTTCTTTCAGAAATGGTATCAAACGGAGAGCAGGAGATAACCTGAGGTAACAAAGTCCACAAGAACACTCATGTAAGCACAAAGTCTTGTGTAGCTTCTTTCACCGATTCAGAACAAACATAACTGTAGAATAAAACAAAGAACAAAGTCTCCACCTGAAACTACAAAGATAACTAAATCTCAAAGATAAAAGAAGCTCAAAGTCTATCCTCTACCTTTAGAAATGCTCTTAGATAATATAAGTACACCCACTTTGCTTAATAAATCAGATAAATAAGATATTACTAGGAAAAAGGACATAAGAACTATTTCCTAAATAACATAGACAATCTCAACACAAAGTCTAAAATAACTTGATTCTCATTCATTCAACAAAATATGATTTACAAATTTGAGCACAAAGTCTCAAAAGTTGCTTCAATTTTAGCAGAGTGTTTGCTATTAATTTTTTCAAGCCCCTTTTACAAATGAGGTCTCCACTATATATAGGGAGAAAATCCTCAACAACCATAAAATAATAAAATACAAAAATATCTCGGTCAAAGATGACTCATCTTTGACTTTGAGATATTTTTCTGAAATATTTACATGTAATTACATTTTTCAAAATTGCATGCACTTTTCACAAAATAGAAGTGCATAAGGAGAGAAGAAGAAAGAAGGGGAGAGATTCAGTTCTTGCTGCCAGATTTCTTCATATGTGCATCAAACATAGTGATGGATGCCTAAATTCCTATGCTGTCTAGCGCAACTGTGTTCTTGGAGATGATTCTGGCTCTGATCAATGCATCCTTCAATGCTATGATGGCTTTAGCATGGCTAGTTAACCTAGATTTTAGATTCTCCAAAGTTAACTGAACATTTAGAATACTATCCACAGAAGACATTGAGAAGGACTTTTCTTCAAAATCTCTCTGAATCATCTCTTTGAAGCTCTGAATCATTTCTTCTACTGGAAGGAACTGATTGTCCTTAGAGGTCAGGTTGCATGGCAGCTCTTTTAGTTTATTTAGTAGGCTTAAGTCACTCTTCTCACTAGCCTCTTTGAAAGTTTTAAGATCATCAATTAGATCTTTGAGTACCTGGATCCTAAAGATCAGTGAATCCTTGATTTCAACATAGGAGTCTTTGCTAGAGATAACACTGATAGATATCAAGGTGCTTTTCTTCAAATCCTTCATCTCTTTCCATTTGCTAAGATCTTTTTTAGAATTATCGATCTCTTGAGAGATAAGGGAGACAAAGTCATCTAACTCTGCTTTTACCTTCTTCATCTTACCCATCCTTTCTGCAACCTCTGATAGCAAAGAAACTCCTTGAGTATGCATCCTTTCAATATAGTCCTCTAGGACTTTTCCCTTTAAATAAGTCTTCTCTGCTTTTTGAATGACTGGGTCATCCACAGAGAAGGCCTCTAGAGTTGTTGCTTTAGGGGGAAGGGTGAACTTTCTTATTATTACTGTTAGCTACTCTGTTTTGGCTTTGTAATAATCTTTTATCTCCTCTCGATCAAATTTTTGGACCATGATGTCCATAGTAGCCTGAAGATCGCTTTTTGCACCTTCATGAGTAACTTTGTCAAGTTCAACATGAGAGATGGAATAGCTACTCATCTTGAAACCCTCAAGGGTTACATCTTGTGGAGTCTTGGCCATCTCCAAAAAAATTTTCCCTTTTTCCTCGACCAATTTTGAGAGGATTCTTGGCCTCTTAAGAGCTTTAGCTTTCACCAGCACTATTTTTCCAAAGTCAAATTCATCTGGGGAGATGGCCATCTTTTTTTTTGGGGGTTGAAAGCTATCATCCAAGGTGGGAGAGAAGTACCTACTGTGGTAATGGTTCCCTCCACTGATGTTACTGCGGTGGCTTCTACACTGCTGGTGGTGATAGTAGTCATAGTTGGAGTGACCGGTGAAACTGTACCAACCACTGATTCTAGCTCTGGTGTAGGGATTTCTATCAAGTTGAAGGAAGGAGATAATAAACTGGGGATGGACCTAGAAGAATAGAGAGAACCTCTAAAAGCACCTTGAGGATTGTCGAATACGACTTTGGAAGGAGAAGTGGCTCCAGAAGAGGCAACACTAATCAGAGAGATAGGAGAAGAAGGTACCACAAGAGACTGAGGAGGAGAAGGAGAGATGTTCTTGAGTGATTGCACTTGTTCTGGTGAGAGTGGAGGTCTAGTTCTTAGTTGCCCTAATGGCTGATCATCTGTCTCCATTAGTTGAGCTGCCTATGTTTGAGGACTCTATTCCTCGGTTCTTTTTGCTTCTGCTTCAGGCTCTTTAATAGCCTTTGGCTTCTTAGATATAAAGATGATTCTAGGCTTGTGAGGCTTAGAGGGGGAAAGTACATCACCCTTATTCTCGGTCTTATTCTCAGCCTTCCTCTTTAACTCTGCTTGGTATTTAGCCTTGGATCTTGTGACAAATTCTTTTAGGACAATCCCTTTGGCTGCTAACCAATCATTGTTGTTAGCCAATATTGGTTTGAATCTCTTTCTCAGAGAAGTCTGCTCCTTCTGAGACCACTATGTTGGAGGAAGAGGGGAACCAACAACCTTCTCTACTAGGTATCTACTATTGATAACATTTTTATCATTGATTAGGCCAGAGGGGATCTCTACAAGTCCCAAATATTTGATCTGCTCTAGGGTCAGCCTGCAGAAGTCCATTTTCTTGATTTCTTTAGCTGTCCTTAGGTTGATCCAGATGTCTTCAATCATGGGCTTGTGGAACTGGGTCTTCCTCTTGATCTTGTCTTTTACGCCTTTGTAGTCAAAATTTTCCCTTCTCTTAAATGGTCTTAGAGTAACCATCTGCATTTTAGTTTCCATGACCTTGGCTTTGGCTGTTGTTGCAATGGAGTACCTGCCAATCTTAATTGAAAACCTAAAACCTAGTTTCTTCAGCTCCATTTGTCTGGTATGCATGATAATTAGTTGTTAGCAAAGTTCCATTAGTACTAGCTTATCTGAAGGGAACCTGGGGAGCATGTAGGGGTAGCCTTGGAAAAAGCCAACTCAAAGATAGCAGAAGGTGGAGAACTGAAGGAACATGCAGCTGTAATCATTGACCACTGTCTAGGCCTCGTTTGATACTCTCTTCTGCTCAGGCTGAGGGTCGAAGAGGCATAGAAATGTGATGAAAAAGGCATCATTTACCCTCTTGGAGTGGTGGGTTGATTCTTGTAGAGTCAATTGAGGGTAAAATGAGTACACTAGGGTTGTCTTTCTATCCCCCTCTGTGGTCAAGCCTGGAAAAGTCTACATTGTGGTAGCTAGGTACACAAGGTACAAAGTCATGTAGAACTTGTAAGAGGTTTGCACCTTGGTTAGTTATTCATGGAGAGCATTACTGATCTACTCTCCCCAAAAGATGACCTATTTGCCTTGGAGGGTGATTTTAATGAATAGATACATCCATTCATGAAATAGTGAAGAGGACGGGAGGCCTCATAACATGTTGAGAAGGCTGATCAAGTCCCCAACCTCCTCAATAAAGTTACTCCTAAAAAAGTTTCATGGCCATATTGATAAGTTGGTCTTGGTGTTTTTTAGCTATTTGTAATTCATGACTTTCTTCACCCTCTTAGGGTCTTTATCGTATTCCTTCTGTGCATCCATGAAGTCAATCTTGGTTACTTCAATGGCTAGAGGGCACATGAAAACTTTATCAATAAATTTAGGGTCCAATCGAATCACCATGTTGTCACTAGCGTCTGAGACCGACCTGGTCTCTTTGTTATAGAAGTGAGCACATTGGAGAACAAACTCAGTGTGATGTGCTACTACTGAAAAAGTAGCCACTAGGTGGATGTTACTTTTGACGATCCTCTTCATCATAGTGCTTGGATTCATCGCCTTTATTCATGCTAGGAATTCGGCCATGTCCACATGGCCAATCTCAGTATCCTGGATGTCATCGATATTCAAGGAAACTAATGGGAGTGAGAAGATGCCCTGATATTTATACTTCATGGTCTTCACCTTTTTTGGAGACGCTTCAGACATGGAAACTAGTTTTGGCCAGACCGGTGCCGATGAACAAGAGCTCTCTGAAGGTACTATAGACATGATTTCAAGATTAGAGAAGAGTAGATGAAAGTGGAAAGTGCAATTTTAAGTGATCATGGTCAATGGAGGTTACCTAAAAAGGCTGGGTGAAAGAAAGGACCAGAAAAAAAGGAAGAAAGGAGTGGAAAAAGTCAATGCAGAAATTTTTCTAGAGTTAGAAAAATTTGAGGGAGGTTTGCACAGGTGGCAAATTTCATCACCCCTGCATGATAAAATAAAAGAGTGCAAGGGCAGTGAAATTTTTTGCCCATGTAGGGACGGCCTGCATAGGTGGCAAATTTTGCTGCCTTTGTAGGCTAGAGGAGGAAGAAGTAAGGGCGGTGAAATTTGCCACCCCTGTAAGGAAGGCCTATACGGGTGGCAAATTTTGCCACCCTTACAGGGAAGGCAAAGCAAAAAGTAGGGGCAAAAAATTTTGTCACCCTTACAAGTTTGGATGATATAGAGGGGCAGCAAAAATTACTACCCCTACAAGGAAGAGTTGCCCAGGGGAAGACATACGGGCGGCAAAAATCACCACCCTTAGGGCTAAAATGTGGGTTGGGGGAAGGGAAAACTATGGGTTTCGAGAGGGATGGCATTTTTATCCGTCCCTTCAGGTAAGAAGCTTCAACATAACTTTAAAAAATGATAAAAAGCATAAAAAACTAAGGAAGAATGAATAAAAAGCAAAATAGATGTAAACAACGAAACTGACCTAGAAAACTGCGTACACAACAAGCTCTGTGAAAATGTGCTTCCAATCACTCATCAAATGATCCATACACAAAAAGTAGGAGGAGAGGAGGAGGCAATGAGAATAAATGAGGCTCAAATTTGTTTATATGGGGTGAAAATTGACCCCAACAACTCACCGTGTGTGGCAATAAATGTCGTGCATAGAAACCGAAGCATGCTCAGGCAAAAAAATTTGTCACCCTTGCATGTCTTGATGGGTCTGAATGTAGGGGTGGAAAATTTTGCCACCCTTGCAAGTTTAAGATGTAAGGGTGGTAAAATTTTCCGCCCTTGCTTTCCAATGGTCAAAAATGCACTGGCGGCAAAATTTGCTACCCGTGCACAAAAGGAAGAAAAGACCAACTCTGGAAGAGGTAGTCTAGGAGAGGGGTTCCTTGGTCATAATGAGATCATGGACACTTTCACATTCTTAGGCCAAGATGAGAAAAAATTCAAAATCTGTCTTGAAAAATAGACTTAGAGAGACAAAAGACGAAACATACAAGTTTTGTAGGGGGTTGTTTCCAAAAATGGGCTAATCAAATTGATTAGCAGGAGTAGAAACCATTCTCTAAGTGCCTTCATCCAAGCCATTGTGCTATGGAGTCAGGCTAAAAATGAAAGAAAAATAGACAAATCATAAAGAACTATACATATATACAAATAGACTTCTCTAAGTCTCAAGGATTGAAAAGCTTCAAATGCTGCCCACTGTGAGGTAGTGCAAATGGTGTTCTATCTAACAAAAATCTGGCCTCACCATAGAACTATAGAATGGTGAACGGGCCTCTCCATAGGGAGTCAAATTTACTATGCATCCCTTTTAGTTCTCACCTCTTGTCCCACAACAAGACTTGATCTCTGACTTGGAATTCGCAAACTTTAGCTTTCTTATTAAAGAGTGCCTTCACCTAGTTCTGATGTTCCTTAATCTAATCTACTACCATAACTCGACGTTCATTTAGCTCACTTAGGTACATGATTCTTTTGCCAACCAAGTTTTTGAAGGTTGAGTCTTCGATTGCTTTAGTTAACCTAAGCGCTGGCAGTTCAAGGGTGATGGGGATTTCAGCATTT
Source organism: Torreya grandis (assembly GCA_037957365.1). Classification (NCBI taxonomy): domain Eukaryota; kingdom Viridiplantae; phylum Streptophyta; class Pinopsida; order Cupressales; family Taxaceae; genus Torreya; species Torreya grandis. The sequence continues at coordinate 690,208 of JARHVA010005781.1, forward strand.
AACCCATAAAGAAGCTAGAAAGGGGACATACCTATAGCCCTTTTTGGTGTTATTCTATCTACCCATAAAGCATCGTACAATGCTTTGTGCCACATTCTTTGATTGTCATCCACTAACTTTTTGATAATAGTGACCAGGTTCTTATTACTCAATTCTGCTTGGCCATTTCCTTGAGGGAAATAATCTAAAGTGTGGGATAAGGTAATCCCATAATAAAAATAAAATTGAGTACTTTTATGTGATGAAAAGTAGGCCACATTATCTATTATAATCTTTAGTGGAACCCCAAACCTGGAGATGATATTTTCTTTGAAAAAGCTGCATACCACTTCAGACGTAACATGCTTGGTTGGGATGGCCTCCACTCACTTAGTAAAATAATCTATTGCCATGAGGACATAATCATGTCCAGCACTTGAAGATGGATTGACTACCCCAATGAAGTCAATACCCCACTGCTAAAATGGCTCCTCGATCACTACTGGCTTGAGAGGCAAAGCAAGCAGCTTAGGCTTTCCAACGAATTGCTGACACAATTCACACCTACGTACCTATTTGTAGGCATCTTGGAATAGCGTGGGCCAATAATACCTTGATCATAGAATTTTGTGTGCTGTCACCAGTGCAGAGAAATGTCCTCCATAGGCCAGATTGTGAAAAGATTCTAAGAGTCTTTCTTGTTGCGCCTTATCAACACAATAAAGAAATTCCCCATCTAGGTTTCTCTTGTAAAGACCATTGTCCCACATAACATAACCAACTGCTTTCAATTTAACATTTTGTTTCTCTTTAAAAAAAAGATGAGTGAGACACTCACCATATGTCAGAAAATGAGTGATGTTAAAAAACCACTCATCAGTAGTGGCAACAAAGAGGACCGCAGGCATGCCTTCGACAGCTTTTTCTTCACTTTGTACTTCACCTGGAACGTTGTTGGCAATCAACTGGCAAAGACCCTTTCCCCATATGAGTTTAGTTAGTTTGATGTCCAGATCAAACTCCTGAGTTTTAGCAATCTAGTTACCTCTCTTCGTACTGAACTCCTGCTGAGTCAAAATGGATTTTATTGTAGTGTCTGGTACAAGAACTTCAGTGTGAGAGTTCAAGATATAAAACCTAAAATGCTTAACTTCTTTGACCACAACATATGCATGCTTCTCCATAAGGGAGTATTTTAGCTCATGATCCTTGAGTGGACAACTCATGAATGAAATCAGAGATTCTACACCTTCTAGATTTTACTGGACCAAAATAGCCAATAGTGTATGTTCGGAGGCATAACTATATATTTTGAAACTTTTAGTGTAATTTGGGTAGACCAAGACTGGTGCACAGGCGATTGCTTCCTTAATCTCTTTGAACGCTGATTTACCCTCAACAATCCACCTAAATGTAGCATTGCCCTTCATCATGTTGACAATATGACGGGTTTTCTCAGCAAACTCAAGAATAAACCTTCAGAGGAAATTCACCTTTCTAAAGAAAGAGTGAACTGTGGTCTTGCTGGTAGGCAGAGTAAGTTCCTAGATGGACTTGACTCTTTCTGAATCAATTTTAATACCTTCTCAGGACACGATGTGTCCAAGAAGTTTCCCTTCATTCACTCCAAAGATAGATTTCTTTGGGTTTAAAGAGATACCATTTTGATGGCATCATTCTAGTATCTTTTACAAATGGTGAACATGCTCAGAACGATGTTTTGAAAACACTGTCAGATTGTCCAGGTATACTATAATGAATTTTCCTATCTCATCTTTGAAAGCAAGATCCATCACCCTTTGAAAAGTGGCATCTGCATTTATTAGACCAAAAGGCATTCTTCGGTAAGTGAATGTGCCCCAAGACATGGTGAATGTTGTCTTGTGCTGATCTTCTTTTCTGACTTCAGCTTGATTGTACCCTGAAAAACCGTCTAGCATTGATAACATTTCTGAACCTGTTACCATTTGCAGGACTTGATCCATGATGGGAGGAGGGTAGTTATCTTTTAAAGACAACTGATTTAAGTTTTCGAAATCCACATAGATTCAAATTTTTCCATTCTTTTTTTTGACAGGTACTATGTTGGCAATCCATGTTGAGTGATGGATTGGAAAAATTATCTGGGCATCCAGCATCTTTTATATCTCAACTAAAATAGTACCTGATATTTTTGGATTATATTGCCTATATTTTTGCTCGTAAGGTACAAAGTTGAATTTTAGGGGAATGTCGTGATAGATGTCATTTAGCCTAAGTGATTTTAGACCATCATAGGAATAGGCCAATACATCCATATACTAGCAGAGTGGACTAGCAAGCTCAAATCTTTCCTCGAGAATGTAGCATTTCCCAATGTTTACCATCTTAAGATTGTGCTTGGTTCCCAAGTTGACCTGATCAAAATCTTGAGAAGAATTTGAATCCATTCGTTGTTATTTAACAAACCTATCATGGTTATCAAACAACTTCTCTAGGGAAACCAGACCTTTGAGAATCTTATTCCCCTTAAGCTGTAGGAAATCCTCACCTGTATTTGTACTAGTCTCAGGAGTTATTTCACATTCTCAGAGTTCACCACCTTCAAAATGCAATTGTTTGAAACTATCCTTTTGCTCCAAGAAGGTGATGATTTAATCATCATTGTTAAACACTTGCCAGTGGCTGGCATTATCTAGTACATTTGGTTGAAAGACTAGCTCAATAGTATACTTATCTCCCTTAAAGTCTGGGTGAGGGACTAGAAGGGTGGCATAGACAACTAATGCATCTGCTCAGTGGTAGAGATGTTGAAAGCATCAAATTTTTCAATCTGATCCCAGACTAGGTTGTGATAGTGATGCAACCTTTCATTTTTCATCTGATAGAGGTTCCTCGCCTGACAGACTATCAACTCAGCATCTCCTTTAGCATGGAGTAGCCTAATGCCCCTTTCTCTGGCAGCCTGTAGTCCAAGCAATAGGGATTCATATTGAGCCATGTTATTGGTATTGTTGAACTTCAATTTGTAAGACAAAGGAATAGTATCTCCCTGAGGAGATACCAACATGACCCGAGCTCTCGAACTAGTAGAGGAGCAGCTGCTGTCAAATTCTAAGGTCCATACCTCGTTAGGTGTTTTTTTTTTGAAAACTCCTTTTTTTGGGGGAAGAGGCTCTTCCATGTGTTCATCTCAATTTGTCAATTTTCTCGCTACATCAACTGAACACAATCTCAAGTTATCACTCAAAGGAGTTTCAATAGATGCCTCATGGGTTTCGTCCGTAGATAGGAAGTAGTTGCCCATGCCTAAAGACTCAAATAAAATTTGAGCTTCTAGTGCTGACAATCAGGTAACTACATACTTTTCTTCTTTTTTAGGAATCAACTTCTTCATGACACCTTGAATTGGAATCCTTGCTTCTGATAAGTCCATAATTAGCTCACCTCCAACATCTTTGCAGAAATTTTGCCCAAGAAGAATGCCATAAGATGCTGGGACATCGGCCACTAGAACCATCATTTTTATTCACTTTTTTGGAAAATTTGTGAAGGCATATTGAGCATCTTTTATTTGACCAAGGAGAGGGACTTGTTTATTTTCCATGGAAAAACACCTCCCAAAAGTTTTGGTCAAAGTCAACCCAAGAGAATCCACCACTTTCATGGGCATGACATTATCTGAAGCTCCAGAGTCTATAATACAATTACTCAGTTTATAACTATTTATAAGTAGGGAAACATAGAAAGGTTCTATTTTCTTGAGAGTGACAGGAGGAGTCACAACAAGATTGTTTTGGGCTAATTTGTCTTTAGGGAGATTAGGAATGACCTTCAATGAATCTTGTCCTACAAGGATGGCTTTAGTTTTTACATATTCTACTAACCTATCAAACTATTCTAGGTTAGCTCTCAAATATTTGACCTCTATCATTTGAATTTTAGTCTTTATAGCATGATCAATTATATCAAATAATTGAAAAGAACTTACAACAGAGGAAGATAGTCTATCATCAGGGACTTTAACAGGCGTGACACTGGTCTGAGTAGCAGAAGTGGAGGATATCAAGTGATTAAGAGTACTCACTTTTTTATGGGTTACCTGATCTTTTGATTATGGAGGCAATGGAGTCCCACATTTAGTGATGGAAACCGTTGGCCAGGGTTTTTCCTCTGCCTTTCCTTTATCAGTTTATGAAGCCGACTGATTTTGAGATCTAGTGAAAATAGCATAAGATCCATCCAAACTGTCCCCTTTACTTCCAGCTTCGACTTGGTAATCTAGGAACCCAATATTGGAGTCGCTAGCTAATTCCTCTTCCTGCTCATCGAAGAGATTATCATGTTCTTGTTGGTCTAACTAAGGTTGAAATGAATTATCGTGCTCAGCCTCTAAGTAACTAACCACTGAATTGGCAGGCGCTACTTCAATGGCTAATCTCCCTGGAGGGGGAGGTAGGTGATTGGATTACCCTTGGTTTTAGGTAGCATTACCTTGATATTGCTAATTCTATAACATTCTCCTGGGTGTGTATCGATAGGTAGGAGCAGATGTACCTTGGGCTATTTTCCTCTTCAAAGCTATCAGTTCATTCATCAATTTTTACACCATAGGATCTGTAGTACCTGAAGAACTTTCAGCAGATGAAGGGAATTTATTTTTAATAGAGTCTTTTCTAATCTTACCTGTCAGGATAAGATCATCCTCAATTTTAGTAGCCAAACTTTGAGCCAAGGCTAGATCCATAGGACCAGCTCACCTCAATAGGAAACTTAATTTGGGAAGCTACGAATTGATGAAAAAGCACTTGAGATTTTTTGACATGGGCTGAGCCACAGTTGGAATCTAGTTTCTCAACTTGTTGAATTTAGCTATGAAATCCCTCATGGGTTCCTAGGATTCTTTCTTCAACTGTGTTAGCTGAGCCAACAAAGCATGTGCATCTTTAGCAGGTTTAAACCTAGCTTCAAATTTGGACTTGAGTGTATCCTAGTCTGTTACTGACATGGCCTGTAGGTGATAAAACCAATCTACGGTAGCTCCTTACAAAGTTTCCACAAAAATTCTAACTACTACATCCTCGATTTCCATGTCGATCACAACACATGCTATGGAGAAAGTGGAAATATGCTCCTCGGGGTGAACCTTCCCATCACCAAAAAACATAGAAATTTTTTTCCTAGAACTATGAGGTAGTTCATGCAAAGGTGCAGTCAAATTGAGAGGCCCAAAGGAGTTACCCCACGGGCCTTGAGCCATTATGTTAGGATGATTAAATGGTGGGATAACAAACCTTGGTGGGGTATTTATAGGTAGAGCATGATTAACAGCAGGAAAAGAAGCTCTACCTTGTGTCGGTGACCTGATAAAGTTAGGAGAAAAACTCCTAGAACATTGGAGGAAAGGTGATGAAGGAAAGAGATCAAAGTTACTTTGCTGTGCCAACTCAAACATAAGGTCAACAACACCCTTAGGCCTTTGGCTTCTAGTGTAACGTGGAGTTGCCAGATTTTAAAATGAAAAAGGGACTGAAATTGCTTCAAGTTGAAGCTTGAGGCTTCAAAATGCACATTCTTCCCAGCAGCTCTGGTTTTGTAGACCAGATAATGTAATGGAGGTAGATGGTAAGGCTATAATGATAATGGGTAAGACATGGAACGGAGTCGCTAAAAAATTGTTGGGTGAATATCTTGTCATCAACTAGCTAATGACAAAATGGGTATACCAACCACAACATAGGGAGATTTACACCACAAAAAGTATGGGTTTATCAGATCTTTATGAAGTAAATCTCTCCTCTCATCAAGGGGAGGTTCCCTATAAATATTCACATGCTATATGCATACATATAATTAAGCATAAAATAACACATGGGGTGGTATGACAACATCTACCTCTCTTTTTTCAGAGGTAATGTTCAAAGAACAAAAGAGTGAAATCCTGGTCTGTATCTAACAACACTCCTCTTCTTTTAGAAATGGTATCAAACAGAGAGCAAGAGATCACCTGAGGTAACAAAGTCCACAAGAACACTCACGTAATCACAAAGTCTTCCATAGCTTCTTTCACCGATTCAGAACAAACATAACCGTAGAATAAAACAAAGCACAAAGTCTCCACCTGAAACTACAAAAGATAACTGAATCTCAAAGATAAAAGAAGCTCAAAGTCTATCCTCTACCTTTAGAAATGCTCTTAGATAATATAAGCACACCCACTTTGCTTATTAAATCAGATAAATAAGATATTACTAGGAAAAAGGACATAAGAACTATTTCCTAAATAACACAGACAATCTCAACACAAAGTCTGAAATAACCCGCTTCTCATTCATTCAACAAAATATGATTTACAAATTTGAGCACAAAGTCTCAAAAGTTGCTTCAATTTCAGCAGAGTGTTTGCTATTAATTTTTTCAAGCCCCTTTTACAAATGAGGTCTCCACTATATATAGGGAGAAAATCCTCAAAAACCAGAAAATAATAAAATACAAAAATATCACGGTCAAAGATGACTCATGTTTGACTTTGAGATATTTTTTTTGAAATATTTACATGTAATTACATTTTTCAAAATTGCATGCACTTTTCACAAAACAAAAGTGCATAAAGAGAGAAGAAGAAAGAAGGGGAGAGATTCAGTTCTTGCTGCCATATTTCTTTATATGTGCATCGAACATAGTGATGGATGCCTGAATTCCTATGCTGTCTAATGTAACTATGTTCTTGGAGACGATTCTAGCTCTGATCAATGCATCCTTCAATGCTGTGATGGCTTTAGTGTGGCTAGTTAACCTAGATTTTAGATTCTCCAAAGTTAACTAAGCATCTAGAATACTATCCACAGAAGACATTGAGAAGGACTTTTCTTCAAAATCTCTCTGAATCATCTCTTTGAAGCTCTGAATCATTTCTTTTGCCAAAAGGAACCAATTGTCCTTAGAGGTCAAGTTGCATGGCAGGGCTTCTAGTTTATTCAGCAGGCTTAAGTCACTCTTCTCACTAACCTCTTTGAAAGCTTTAAGATCATCAATTAGATCTTTGAGTACCTGGATCCTGAAGATCAGTGACTCCTTGATTTCAACATAGGAGTCTTTACTGGAGATAACATCGATAGATATTAAGGTGCTTTTCTTCAAATCCTTCATCTCCTTCCATTTGCTAAGTTCCTTTTCAGAATTATCAATCTCTTGAGAGATAAGGGAGACAAAGTCTTCTAACTCTGCTTTTATGTTCTTCATCTTACCCATCCTTTCTGTAACCTCTAATAGCAAAGAAACTCCCTGAGTATGCATCTTTTCAATATAGTCCTCCAAGACTTTTCCCTTCAAATAAGTATTCTATACTTTTTGAATGACGGGGTCATCCATGGAGAAGGCCTCTAGAGTTGCTGCTTCAGGGGGAAGGGTGAACTTTCTTATTACTACCATTAGCTACTCTATTTTGGCTTTGTAATAATTTTTCATCTCCTTCTCTCGATCAAATTCCTAGACCATGATGTCCATAGCAGCATGAAGATCATTTTTCACACCTTCGTAACTTTGCCAAGTTCAACATGAGAGATGGAATAGTTGCTCATCTCAAAACCCTTAAGGGTTGTGTCTTGTGGAGGCTTGGCCATCTCCAAAAAAATTTGTCCTTTTTCCTCAACTAGTTTTGAGAGGATTCTTGGCCTCTTAGGAGCTTTAGCTTTTACCAACATATTTTGCCAAAGTCAAATTCATCTGGGGAGATGGCCATCTTCTTTCTTTTGGGAGTGAAAGATGTCACCCAAGGTAGGAGAGAAGTGCCTACTATGGTAATGGTTCCCTCTATTGGTGCTATTGCAGTGACTTCTACACTGTTGGTGGTGATAGTAGTCATAGTTAGAGTGACCGACAAAACAATACCAACCACTGATTCTAGCTCTGGTGCAAGGCTTGCTGTCATGTTGAAAGAAGGAGATGATAAACAGGGGATGGACCTAGAAGAGTGGGGAGAACCTCCAGAAGCACCCTGAGGATCACCAAATACCAATCTGGAAGGAGAGGCAACACTAATTAGAGAGATAGGAGAAGAAGGTACCAAAAGAGACTGAGAAAGAGAAAGAGAGACATTCTTGAGCGGCTACGCTTCTTTTGGTGAGAGTGGAGGTCTAGTGCTTGGTTGCTTTGATAGCTGATCATTTATCTCTATTGGCTGAGCTGCCTGTGTCTGAGGACTCTATTCCTCAGTTCCTTTTACTACCACTTCAAGCTCTTCAGTAACCTTTGGCTTCTTAGATACAAAGATGATTCTAGGCTTGTGAGGCCTAGAGGGGGAAAGTACATCGCCCTTATTCTTGGTCTTATTCTCAGCCTTCCTCTTCAACTCTGCTTGGTATTTAGCCTTGAATCCTATGACAAATTCTTTTAGGATGATCCCTTTGGCTGTTAACCAATCATTAGTGTTAGCCAATATTGGTTCGAATCTCTTTCTCAGAGAAGTCTACTCCTTTTGAGACCACTATGTTGGAGGAAGAGGGGAACCATCAACCTTTTCTACTAGGTATCTACTATTGATAACATTTTTATCATCAATCAGGCAAGAGGGGATCTCTACAAGTCCCAGATATTCGATCTACTCTAGGGTCAGCCTACAGAAGTCCATTTTCTTGATTTCTTTAGTTGTCTTGAGGTCGATCCAGATGTCTTCAATCATGGGCTTGTAGAATTGGGTCTTCCTCTTAATCTTGTCCTTTATGCCCCTATAGTCAAAATTTTCCCTTCTCTTAAATGGTCTTAAAATAACCATCTACATTTTAGTTTCCATGACCTTGGCTTTGGCTACTGTTGCAATGGAGTACCTGCCAATCTCAATTGGAAACCTAAAACCTAGTTTCTTTAGCTCCAGTTGTCTAGTATGCACGACAATCAGTTTTTAGCAAAGTTCCATTAGTACTAGCTTATCTGAAGGGAACCTGGGGATCATGTAGGGGTAGCCTTGGAAAAAGTTACCCTGAAGATAGAAAAAGGTGGGGAATTGAAGGAACATGTAGCTGTAATCATTAACCACTGTCCAGGCCTCATCTGATACTCTCTTCTGCTCAAGCTGAGGGTCAAAGAGGCATAGAAATGTGGCAAAAAAGGCATCATTTATCCTCTTAAAGTGGCAGGTTGATCCTTACAGATTTAGCTGAGGGTAAAATGAGTACATTAGGGTTGTCTTTTTATCCCCCTCTATGGTCAAGCTTGGAAAAGCCCACATTATGGCAGCTAGGTACACAAGGTATGAAGTCATGTAGAACTTGTAAGAGGTCTACACCTTGGTTAGCTATTCATGGAGAGCATTGTTGATCTGCTCTTCCCAAAAGATGACCTATTTGCCTTGGAGGATGATTTTAATGAATGGATACATCCATTCATGAAATAGTGAAGAGGATGGGAGGCCTTGTACCCTACTGAGAAGGGTGATCAAGTCCCCAACCTCCTCAATAAAGTCACTCCTTAGAAAGTTCTATGGCCATCTTGATAAGGTTGTCCTAGGGTTTTTCAGCCATTTATAATTCATGATTTCTTTTGCCCTCTCAGGGTCTTTGTTGTATTCCTTCTATGCATCCATGAAGTCAATATTTGTTACTTCAGTGGCTGGAGGGCACATGAAAACTTTATCGATGAATTCAGGGTCCAACCGAATCACCATGTTGCCACTAGCATCTGAGACCAACTTGGTCTCTTTATTGTAGAAGTGAGCACATTAGAGAATGAACTCAGTGTGATGTGCTGCTACTGAAAAGGTGGCCACCAGGTGGATGTTACTTTCGATGATCCTCTTCATCCTAGTGCTTGGATTCATCACCTTTATTTGTGTTAGGAATTTGGCCATGTCCACATGGCTAATCTCAATATCCCAGATGTCATTGACATTCGAGGAGACCGATGTGAGTGAGAAGATGCACTGATATTTATACTTCATGGTCTTCACCTTTTTTGGAGATGCTTCAGACATGGGAACTGGTTTTGGCCAGACCGGTGTCGATGAACAAGAGCTCTTTGAAGGTACTACAGACATGATTGCTAGATTAGAAGAGAGTGGATGAAAGGGGAAAGTGCAATTTTAAGTGATCATGGTCAATAGAGGTCACTTAAAAAGGCCAAGTGAAAGAAAGGACCAAAAAATGAGGAAGAAAGGAGGGGAAAAAGTCAATGCAAAATTTTTTCCAGAGTCAGGAAAATCCGAGGGAGGTTTACATGGGTGGTGAATTTTGCTGCCCCTACATGCTAGAATAAAAGAGTGCAAGGGCAGTGAAATTCACCGCCCATGTAGGGACGACCTGCATAGGTGGTGAATTTTTCCACCTTTGTAGGCTGAAGGAAGAAGTAAGGGCGGTGAAATTTGCCGCCCCTATAAAGAAGGCCTACATGGGCAATGAATTTTGTTACCCTTGTAGGTAAGGCAAAGTAGAAAGTAGGGGTGGCAAATTTTTCCACCCTTATAGGTTTGGAGGATATAGAGGGGCGGCAAAAATTGCCACCCTACAAGGAAGGGTTTCCCAAGGGAAGACATATGGGCGGTGAAAATTGCCGCCCTTAGGGCTAAAATGCGGGTTGGGGGAAGGGAAAACTGTGGGTTTGGAGAGGGATGGAATTCTTATCCATCCCAGGTAGGAAGCTTCAACATAACTTTAAAAAATGATAAAAAGCATAAAAAACTAAGGAAGAATGAAGAAAAAGTAAAATAGATGTAAACAATGAAATTGACCTAGAAAATCGCGTGTGCCACAAGCTCAAATCCGTGAAAATGCACTTTCAATCTCTCATCAAATGACCTAGACACAAAAATAAAGAGGAGAGGAGGAGGCAATGGGAATAAATGAGGCTCAAATCAGTTTATATGGGGTGAAAATCGACCCCAACAACCCGTCGTGCGTGGCAATAAATGCCACGCATGGAAACTGAGGCATGCTTGAGTGGCAAAATTTGTCGCTCTTGCATGTCTTGATGGGTCTAAATGTAGGGGCAAAAAAAAATTCTGCCCTTGTAGGTTTAAGATGTAGGGGTGGCAAAATGTGCCGCCCTTGCTTTCAAATGGTCAAAAATGCATTGGCGGCAAAATTTGCCGCCCATGCACAAAAGGAAGAAAAGACCAACTTTGGAAGAGGCAATCTGGGAGAGGAGTTCCTTGGTCACAATGAGATGATGGACACTTTCACGTTCCTAGGCCATGATGAGAATGAATTCAAAATCCGTCTCAAAAAATAGACTTAGAGAGACAAAAGATGAAACAGACAAGTTTCGTAGGGGGTTGTTTCCAAAAATGGGTTAATCTAATTTTGGAAACAACAAATCTCTCACATATTATGGCACTTACTCATGCCTCTACTCTCAAATATTTTACTTATCAACATGATGATTTTCAAGTTATTCCAAAACATTCTCCTTAACATGCCCATGCACTTCCTTTTATAGGGCCATGATTCTATCCCTAGTTTCATACATATGATCTAACTTCATAACTTACTCAATGATGAATTTATTTATATCCACTAGAGGATTGGTGTTTGAGGTACCCTCACCTCTAGGTCTAGCATGAAACATTCTTCTTATTAGTTAAAATGATAATACATTTGTGTTAGTGGACTCATTATGTCCTAGAATTTGAGCCTCAACTCTGATACCATAATATAATAACCCCATTAGATTTTACTAGAATAAGGTAATTAAAAAAAATAGTTACTCAAATTCAATAAATAAATTCCATCATGATGAATCTAAAAATAAAGTGATATTTAACTAAATACATTAGTTTTTAAGCTAAACAAAGATATGGCCTATAACTAATATATTAAGCTAATGATTGTAAGATCAAGATCAAGTACAAAGTTAAATATAGAAATAAATATTACATTTATTTCATATAATTATTATTTCAAATGTAGCTATAGATAGTACAATATTACAACCAACTGCTATAATGGTATAAATCAATAAATAATCTAGTTTTAACATAATACATCTTTTAATAATAATATACGATGATAAAATTCTCCAAAAAGCATGTAATTCTCAATGAACTTGAATATCCATGAGTAATCATGAGTGTAGTCACTAGTGAAGTACTATTGAGTGGAGGGAGAGCATCATCTGAGTGCTTTTCATACTAACTATGGACCATAGGTCCCTTGTAAAATCTCCCAATAAGGGATTGACCCTCCCTTCATGGATTGGTAGATAATGATGGTGTGGGAATCAAGAGCAAAACCTAGAACCCATGTGTTATAAGATAGTTATTACATGCATTATATCATAAAGAAATCCATTCTAACATGATATCTTACTAAACATATAAACTAAATCAAATGGATGAAATTATAATGTTTAACCATAAACACTTCTGTAGCCAAAGTCTTCATATAGTTATTGATCACAAGGATCAGTCAATTTCATACACACCACTCAATAATATTACACCATATCTTCTCATTAGTGATACTAATTAAGTGTAATTCATCTCACCTAATTATTTAGGGTCATTAATACCCAATTTGGTTTATATATAATAATAATATTATTAAAAACCAATGGATCTCCTACTAGAATATATAATATGATTTAAACAAATAAATATAATACACATTCATTTAATCTATTAAATGCAATTTAATGAATCCAAACATCTACTTTATGTCATAATAAAATTATATATATATAATCAGATTTCAAACAATCATCAATAAAATCAAACCATATGGGTAAGATATATATCAAGTCATCAAGTTAGAGAATAATAATATGTAACTCCAATTTTATGTCATTCATCCATATAACATTGTTTACCATCTTAATACTTTATATCCATAAATCAAAAGTACATTTATAAGCTTAGCCTTGCTAATTCAATTAACAAATACACTCTTATATATTTTTTATAACATGCAAGTTCTTAGACATTGAGTAGAAAATGTATATCTATATATGATATACATGATTTAGTTTTGTATTAGATCAACAAATCATAGTATCTCATATATTTATATACATAATCCAACCCTCAAATATATTCTAAGTTTAGCTTTGATAATTTAAATTATCAAATATACTTATACATAATTTGTTATATAAACCGTATATGCATGCTTATACTCAGTATAATCTAAATAGACAATTATTTTATCCATGATTTAAGAGTTCTATGAGTACTAGTGATATACATATATGAACACAAAATCAATGCATTAAATTCCTTTTCTAGTTAAAAACATATATTGAACTATAGTGCTTCGGATTTGATTTTAATAAAGCCAAAACAAACCACTACCAGAATATCAAAATGCACGTAGTCATAAATGAAATCATATCTATCCAAACACAACTATATATATCGATAAATTTGAGTTCATTATTATGAAATTTAATAAAAACTATGGCTAAATGCTTGGCACTATAGATGGCTAGGCCATCCAAAGAACCAAGCATATAACTTTGAAACCCTAAGTATAAATGACCATGTTGCCAAACTTTTGACACAACATATATACTTTCAATATAATCTCAATGATATATGTAATAGAGATTTTAAATCTAAACACAACACATATATACATCGATATATTCATATTGACAAGTCATCAATATAAGTCCTAAAGATTATATGAATATTATTATGCATATTTATACATTTTTATCCAAAATAGAAATCATTAAGGCTGAGTTAATTTTTATAAAATCATACAACCCATATAAAGGTTTACATCTACTTGTTTTCTTCACAAATTTATTCATTATAACCCTATTCTTATAACTAAGCCCTCATCTAGACTTATTCAATACAAAACTTTGGCTTGAATTAATATATAATCAAGTTGATGCCTATATATATAAAAGATAATGGATTAAAACTACTTTATAAAATATGGGTTTAAACCCCCAATTACCCAATCACACCCTACTTAGGTTAATAACTTAACCTTATATATATACTCAGAATAGTCTCTATAGTGTCTAAAACAATATACTTAGCTAATAAAATAATTATACCCTTTTAAATTTTCCTAGGGTACCAAATTCATATGAGGTTTTTCCATTTTAAATGTCAATAAAATGTTTCCACAACTCTTCCAAGAATACTCAAAATTATTTTGGTTACATGGAATTTTATAGTTAGGGATTCAAAGTTATATGCTTGGTTCTGTGGATGGCCTCTCCATCTACAATGCCAAGAATTTATCCCTAATTTTTCTTAAATTTCATAATAATGAAAACTAACAAAAACCTTTTGTTGAATTAACCCATGTTGTATTTATGAATATAAAAACATAACCAACCTAGTAAGTATAATCAAAGTTATGCCAATTTTTGTATTATCCCCTTCTCCAACATCCTCTAATTCTTTTACATTTATTTTTATTTATACCATATGGCCTATAAGGTTTTATCCTCCCTCTCTTATTCTTTTTCATGTTATTTTTATGCAAACATAATTACCCCATTCTCCTCCAAACTCCAAGCGATAATAATGAACTCAACGAATAAGTCGATATATGAAAATTGACTAACATAAAACTAGTATTTATTTCATGTTTTCTCATGTATTCCATAGCATAAATGTTTGTTTATAAAAGTGACTCCTTTAACACAAGTCAACACAAACCCTAATCTCTAACTTTCCAAACATAATCAATAATATAATAATAATTTATGCATTATGCCTATTATCATTAATAATGATTTTTTAATAATCCATTAACATTTGAACTATAATTATTGACATCCTAAAATCAATTAAACATTATGATTATTAATAATTAAAATTACCTCTATAATTAGTCATTCAAATATTACAACTTCCCTATGACATTAGAATATTATCACATGTATTAAACACAATGACAATGCAAGGTCCAATTTAATCATTGCCTTTTATATATGTCTAATTTAATAATTATCTATGAAATGAGGTAATAGAGTCTCTATAGAAGTGCATTTGTTATAAACATGTGATCCAAACTCACACAATGCAAATAAGGCACTAATTATTACAAAGACATTCACATATATCCAAAGGAAACATCAAAGACACTCACATATTTCAAATCATATGTTAAGGAAATCATTATCATGTGAAGAAAATTAAGAAAGATAACATAATTATAAACACAACCATGCTCAAGTGAAACAACCATGATTATAATATAAGGTGACTATAAGATATAAAAATCAAACACTAATTAAAAGAATATTATACTACTATGGTGTGTGTGGGTTCTTAGTTTCCATTCTATGATCCCCCAATGCCTCCATATATGCCACTTTCTCTGATGATACCCTCCCTCCATCATAGTCTGAGGGATGGATTAATCCTACATCCACATCAAAATAGTAAAGTTAGCTAGCTTGAATCAATACATACTCCATAATATACTATTTTAATGAAATAAATAAACATGATCATCATGTATATAACACACAAGTTTAACTAACTCAACAAGTTAATGATCATGTAAATAAGCTACATGTAACTATCCATCTATTAGATATGAAATCTAGCTTACCCAAAATAGTAATTAGCTAATCAATAGCCAATTTATAATAATATAATCCACTAGTCAGAAGGTTATCAAATCTAGAGAGGAATTGGGATGTGACAAAAAATTAATGCAAAAGACTCAAAATAATGACATTTCTAAGGCTTAGGAAAAGCCATATTACTCATAAAATGATATAGATAACTAGGTCTAAGGTTATTTAGATGGAGTTCATTGCATCATCATTATATTTTTTCATAATTATTGCACCATATAATTTTTGTGTGCGTAAAAAACCTACCACATGCAAAATACTAAAATAAAATAACACTATTTGGAACATTATAAAGAAAGGTAGTCTAAGCCACTACATTGAGAAGATAAAATGATATGATCTAGGCTTTTCCATAGATTTTTATAAATCATGGAAGGTTGGCATTATTACTATGAGATAAATCACTTTGGAAGTTTCAAAATAAAGTGTATCCAATGTCACTGGTATGGCCATGAAGGGCCTATAATTTATTAAAGATAGAAGACAAAAGAATAAGGAAATTCACTATTTCCTTAAGGAGAATTAGATAATTCATAAAGTGGAGGATGACATCCTATGAAATTCACTACCAACACCATGGGGATAGGTATGGATATAAATTATGAAATATATATTATAATGGAGGGTGGGTTTAGGAATATTTACTCATAACACTTTTCTCTACTCAATAAATTTAGGCATAATAGAGTCATCAACATTCCATTCTTCCTTTTTATGTTTTTAGATAATTATGTGTTAGAATTTCAAGAAGGAAAAAATGATATCCCTATTCATCAGGATCTTATTTGACTCTTTTTCCAAATGGTTTAACTTTTCATTACTCCTCCAAAGTTGTAAATAATAGTGCCTTCATTATTAAACCCATGGGGAAAGGGAAGGGATCCTTTAATAGACATACTGAGATTCATCTAGATTAGTATGAGGAGTATAATGAAACCCTAACACAAATTTATATGTAATCTAAGGAAAAAAGGTCTAATTTGTCTAAATGAACCCTTAAAATTACCTTGTCTCTAGATTTGTTCTTTAGTTATAAGTTCGATCAAAATAAATCTATGTGAGTCTCCTATAATCCTATTATTAAGGTAGAATTTGGTATCCATTATTATTTTAAAATCATCTTGGTCATTCCTATATCTACTCCCACCCATTATCCTCCTTAAAGGATGGAAATGTTGGTCCTTGATGATAATCTTCATGTAAGGGTTGGTAATTTGGAGAAAGCCCTTAATACCTAGTTGGATATTATGATTTTTTATTGAAAATAAAAAATTGAACAAGGATATAAAAGGAAATAAATATATATAAATAAAAATAAAGTGTGGATAAATAAAAAAGCCTCAATATTAAAGGAACTTACTTGAAGACACCTTACAAATAAAGGAGGAAATGGATAATATGGGAAACAAGTTAAAAATAATGGACGGAGAGATGTAGATGGTTGAAGGAAAGTTGAAGGATGTTAGTAAGATAAATATATGGAATGCCATTAAAAACATTTTCATGCAAGATGACACTAGGAAAAGGAAGGCCAAACACATTTAGGATGGTCCTAGTAGGAAGCTAAGAGGTTAGAAGAAAAAATAGGAGGTTGATGAAGATGAAACAAATGAAGACTCCTTCGAAATAAAAATCCAAGCTCCATAAGAGGAAATGAAGATGTAAAAGAGTTTAAATTATATTTATATCTAGTAAGGTATGGATATATGTGTGGTGACTTTTTGCTATTGGATGGGAGACTTATTGATGAAATTTTGCTAACTATATCTTTGTTATATTGTGTCTTGTTGTTTTAATGGGCCTAGTTTATGTTATTTATTATTTATTTATTTATCTCTTTGGATTTTCAAAATGTTATGGGACTGTTTCAATACATTTTTTTACTCTTATAAGGAAATAAAGTTACAACAAAATGAGTTACAATAGAAAAGGTTACAAAAAGATAAGTTGTGAAAAGAAGCACAAAATAAACAACAAAGTGTACTTATGAAGTGGGACAATAGTAAATCAAATTTGATTAATAATCAAGTTCCTAAGAAATAAATTCAAAATAAAAATCTACCTAAACATTCTAATGTCATAAACATGGTTTTCAAGGGGAAATCATAAAGTCATCATCATATCTAAAGCCTCTAATTCTTATCCCTCACATAGATGGCACATAATGCACCAATGTTGAGATTACTAATGCTTATGAAATTAATGTATGTATTATTACATTGATAAAATATTTTGGATATGATATAAATCACTCAAATAAGAATACATCAGTCAAAATTTGCATATGATCCATTTAGTGTTATGTAATTATGTCTCAAATCAAGTCTTGTTACATTCTATATTGACCTCACTTTGGATCAATACAAACCTATCTTAGGAAGGACATGGATAATATAAATGGGTGAAATAATTGGTAATGATCATGACTATGTTACATTTGAATTCAATGGTGAGAATATTTCCGTTTAAAGATATGGGACATCTTTAGAGCAAGAAAATAAAGTAGAAAGCATTTCTTCGATTAGTGGTCAAGCATTGGTATCTAATTCTTATACAAGTACAATGATGGTGCATGATGTTAATAATAAGAAACATGGCCATAATTAAAATAAATATAATAATTGAATTTTATAATATGATGTAGTTGGTTATGTATATCCTTGTACATATATAAAAGATGATTGGAATGATATCTATAAATTAGAGAAGGAACATGGCAATAAACATGCTGATTTTGACATGCATGATATAAAACATACATATGACCATCCTCTTGATGATATATTTAATTGGTAGGAACATAATATATTGTACATATCTTCTTGATGTTTTCTTGATTGTCTATCCCCTCTATTCTTCTACCTTAATGGACATGTGTACATATGATTTTGAATTGATCATTTTTATAGCCTTTGGATTTGTTTTCACTTGGCCTTTTAATTTTAATTGTTTACCCTAATCCAAACATATATGAAATCAATCCCATGATTACACATCCTTTACCACATACTCATTCTATTGCACATTATTTTGTAGCATATTGTTGGATCACCATTACATATATACTATCTATACTTGTTATGACCTATAATGATTTTACATGATCACATATATTCATGTGTACATATTAGGATAAGAACATATACAATAATTATCATGCATCATCTTATCTCTACATGATACATTTATAATGAGGGCATATCCTTTTCCTTCACTTCCTTCACATTGCCATGTTATTACATTTAAGATGCACTATTCCTTGACATATGATATGGATTTCTTGGATCCATTCCATTATGCTATCTTGAATCATTTACAATTGGCCTTATTTTATTTCATACACATTATAAATATTTTAGAAGTAAAAATAAAATAAAATTATTAAAAAATTCAAATGCTATAAGAAATCAAAAAATTAGGTCCTAAAAATAACATGTCTTTGTAGTTACTACACTAATCTATTTTATTTATCACATGTTTGGTGATTACATATCCTTTTGTAGAAACACATGAATTTCATGGTATATGTGAGTGAGGTGCAGGAAATATATGTTATGCATAATACATGGATATATAGATGTGGAACATTCCTATACCTAGAGGTCCATGCCAATGTTGGGGGCATCTCATTCCATAGATTATATTTTTCCAAATTATATCTTTCTATGATCTTTCCATTTATCATGTTGATCTAAATTGATTTCTTACATAGCCTTATTTTATTTATAGTGATACATTTTATGGATATGATATTTTACTATTATTTGACATTGACATGGATTGATGGCATATCATAGTTGAATTGTTCTATGCTTCATTATTTATATTTTGTTTTAATATAGGTTAATAATCAATTATGTTTTTTTGGTTCTTTCTTTATTTTGCACTTTGATTGACTGAGTACATCATTATGACTCTTTGTTTATATGTATCTTGCCTTATTTTATGACATTTCCTAATTGAGTGTATCATTATATGCCTCCTTCTTTGGACCTTACCTTCTTATGTGACATTTACTTGATTTAGTGTATTATTATATGAGAATTTATTTATATGGATCTTTCCTTATTTTATAATAGTGATTGATTGAGTGTACTTTTGTATGAATATCTATTTGTATGACAATTGCCATGTGTGACATTTTATTACCCATCATGCGTGGATGTTGGATTATATGAAATTAAATGTTATTATGTGTGATTTTATTATGTGCATCATGGTTATGACATTGATTACTTATGTGTGGATATATCTAAGATTGTATGTTGAGTTTATGGTGTTGTGATCTATATCACAGACCTTTGTACTTGTGTGTGGTTCCATGATCCATACCATTCACCTTTATTCATAGGTTACCATTAACTACTTATATATGTGATTATTACTACTACATGCCTAATTTATATAATGTCTTGACATGAATTTTTTATACCTTAGGATATATTTTGATGATATATTAATACTATGATGACACATTTTCCACATGTTAGCACATGCTTTACACATTTACATCTTTATATATAACATGATGCCTTTGTAACTCTTTTCTTTTGAGATGGGTAATATGCAGGATATATTACTCACCTAAAAAGGGGGAATATTAGTGTGTTTTTCATAGATATTAAAGCCTACATACAAAAATAATTTAGATTTTGGAGAAAAATACATGATCGAGAGGGTGAAGATTGGGTAAATTTGGTTGTGATTATGGACACACACACACACACACACACACACACACACACACACACACACACACACACACACAAAGAGATTGAGATAGATTTGAGGACATGCAATTCATATATAAACATTTAATATAAATTTAATAGATACATGAGTGATATGATATTAGAGTTATCATATTGAGGGTAGAATGATAAATAGATTTATTCTATATTATATTGGGATGGTTGATCAGATTATGGGGCATGTTAGCACTTTTCTATTTCAAGTTGCAACTAATTATACTAAAGGTAACATTTTGAATCTATAAGTCCATATATAATTATTGATTCAATTTACATAAAAACCTAAAATGGGGATCCATATTTCCATCTTGAGGTTCAAGATTAGTTAAATTAGTAGTGTGGTCAACATTCTACAAAACTCAATGGCATGGAACTATTCTTTCCTCATAAGGGGTTTGATATTTATTTTTAAAAACCATGGATTGAACAAATGCACTTTTTTTGGGTCATAATCACCTTGTTGACATTATCCATTTGACCATAATCACCCTAATATCCAATGCCTTATAAAGAAGCACATCTCTAACACTTTAGAGGGAAACAAATTTCACCCACTTATAAGTTTATTCCTTCCTTGATCTTCAAATTTAAAATGATTCATTAATATAATTTAGTTTAGATTTAATATCATATATGGACATTTACTAACTATATCTTTCATTTTAAGTATTTATGGAACAAGTTACACATTTCGGGGCTTCTCCAAAATATATAGTGTGTTTACACTCTAAATTATGTAATAGTTATCATTTTACTCTATCATTTTAAATACTAGATTTAATTGGGCATATTTGTACACAATAAAATATGGTATTAGACACATGAAAAGGCCAATCTTGGCTATCCTTACCTTACATGAATTTTGCTTACACATATGGCTCTTACACGCCCTTATCTCTTATTTTATTATCTTTTATGGGTTTTCCTTTATGATTTTATATCAGTCACATATAATAATTACCTATTTTATATATAATGTGCTTATTATCATAATCATAATGTCTCCTAATTATTGTATCATCATTCCTATTTTTTAGGACAAATCTGGTCATACTTAAATGACTTTATAATTTTGGAACAGTCTAGCCCTACCAAACTTATCAACATGCCAAGTAATGGTAATTTCAAAAATTCAAAACACCTTTATGGGTCAACCCATACGTTCTACATGTTACTGGCTTAAGAAGTTACACAAAAGTTAATCTATTTTTATATAATATGCCCAAACTTATTTCTTATCTAGAACTTATCAAGAAGACATTTATACACATGCACATTGAGAAGAACAAACCTAAAATTACCAGATCATAAATTATTGATAAATAATATGCCTAATCATGTATGAATAACTTTTAAGCCAAACTGTGTGCCCATTTACAAGTGTTAAATGCTAGATTACAAGTTGCACCCATACTAGTGGATGAAGATTTTGCACACACACTTTAGGGGAAGAAATATTTGTGGTTTTATCTCTCTCCTTAAAGTATTAAATACTATGAAACACTAAATTAATCACTAGGGAGTTGTTGCGGTCAGATAAACCTATCACTCTTCCCTATTTTTACAAGGTAACCTATTCTTGAAAGTGGAACTAGGGTTAATAAGTAAAGGAGGTAATATTATTGATAGTACATATAATGATGATTTACAATTAGGCATAATGACCTATTCCAAAATAGTGAGGCATAATTTACATAGAGAGATCTTATAAAAGGCAGACACCTACACCTAGTGTAGGTGTCTATATCCCGATGAACTCAATCAAGTAGATCTAGATATCCACTTTATTAAAATGAGAGACTCTCGATCCATTTTTAATCTTCTCTACCACTTATGTGTAGTCTTAGACTTGAATAAAAAATTAACAGATAAGTAACCTAACATTATTAGTACTTTTCATAAATATTAAAAGTCTAATTAAACATCTACTTATAACATTTATATTTGATTAATTTAGACATATATTACATAATTTGAATATTTGAAATTTATATATTATTTACATACATTAATAAAAATAAATTAAAATGTAATATTAATTCAGTTTTTTTATCATCATAAGGGATTAGGACATTCAACAAACAATTGTTACAAATTATGCAATAAGATTCAAGATCTAAACAATCAAAACACCATTTTAGTAGAAAGATGTAATTTGATTTTTAAAAAATCAAGAGAAATATACAATAACCATTTGAAAAAATTTAACAACCCATTTAAAAACCATAATGATGAAAATTAAAATATTGTACACATGGGGACATCTATGTAACATAAGTATGAGTTATATTGCATCATCAAAATGGTATCGAGATATAAAAAACAACCACATTCTATTGTATTCAATGACAAAAATATTCTTAGAAATGGATAAAAAAACATATTAGGTTTAGCCTAAGCGATGATTAATTAACCATTTAAAATAAATTTAATTGAGTAATGTTTTGTTACTCATGGTAGTTATGATTATAAATAAGTTTGTTTAATCAATCTTTCTATAGTTCATTTTTTAAATGCTTATCTCTGAGGTTGCATAGATTTTGAATTGGGATAAAATAAAGCCTACCCTACTATAAAGGGAATGATTTTGGAATTAATATTTATATAAATATGTATTTAAACATTTATCGATGGCTATGAAATAATAATAATAATAATAATAATAATAATCATAATTATTATTATTATTATTATTATTATTATTATTATTATTATTATTATTTGTAATATCTGGTATTGGAGTTGGACATACTGAACCTATGATGAATCTAGGTGAAGCCCATAAAATACAATAACATTTGAATTAGATTAAAAAGGAGAAGCATGTTTTTTTATATCCACACTCTAAAAATTTAATTGTGTAAGTTATATTTCACTTGTAGGATATTTTTGGCTCATTTATGTGTAAAATAACTCTTATTTTCCCTCTTAGCCATATGTTTTTTGAAGGTGTAAGTTGTTCATGCATGTTTGGGAGGTAATTTTATTGAAGCATATGATATGTTAAATTTATGACCATATAAATTTTTTTTGAGTCATTTTCATTGAGGTTGTACAACCCTTTGGCTCTCTGCAAACCATTTATTTTTTCTTTGTCTTGCATCACCTACATAACAACCTATAGGTCAATTTTTTGCCATATCTTGAATTTGATGCATCATTAGGAATTGAAATTTTTAACACGTGTATTTAAATCCTCCCTAAACCCATACATAACTATAC
The DNA here is from genome assembly GCA_037957365.1 of Torreya grandis. NCBI lineage: Eukaryota > Viridiplantae > Streptophyta > Pinopsida > Cupressales > Taxaceae > Torreya > Torreya grandis. The sequence continues at coordinate 713,676 of JARHVA010005781.1, forward strand.
TTATAATTTTGGATTATTCCATACTACTCTATTAAATCTTGCAAGCTATCTATTATGAATTTGTACTTGCATACCAGTTTTCTATAACTCTATGCCTTACATGATATATTTCTGGGTGCCATTTTTTTCATTGTATTATTTAATCCATGATGGTAATTCACATTTTTTAGTAACAATTGTACATGATTAAATATTTTATTTTTGTATGTTGTAATTTTCTACAATGATCGGAATCAACATTCTAACTAGCAAATCCGTTTTCTTCTATATCTATCTATACATAACACATTTTTTAGATGTGATTTCTAGAGTGTATTATTTACATAATTTAATTTAACATTGAAATATTTTGTACACTTTAAAAAAATATTTTATATATGTTGGGTGGAATCCAAGTTAGCAGATCAGTAAAAGCATGTAAAGTGAAGCAAAAAGGAGGTGTCTAATCTATTTTCTCCTACCACACAAGAAAATCCATGCGGGTTTTCAAATTTTCAAGTGTGATTCTACTATTTTTATATTATTTTTGTAAATATATATCAAAATTTATGAATATAATGATTGGTTAATTATGTTTTTGTTAAAACCTATGCACAAGAGGTCTATTGTTCAAATCCCAAAAATCAATTTTTTGCCAATTTTGTAATTTTACAAAAAGACAAAACAAGAAAAAGTTAAAAATTATAAGGATTTTATACTTTATTTTTCCTAAATAAAATTTCCATTTCATGTAATAAAAAATAAAAAATAATCATTTTAATTGCATAAAATCATGAGTTTTTTAAAAACTCATTTACAATGTTCAGTGCAAGTGATGCCTTTGACTCAGCTTTACAAGTAAAGCCATTGATCTTGAGTTAAAGAATACATATCCTAACATATCCAGAAAAATTATGTTTATAAATCAAATCTATAAAAATTTTGGGGAGAAATAAGGCACATGCAATCATAAGCCTTCCCTTCATTTACCCATTCATTATAATCGAAAAGCATAAATATTGAAGGTAGAATTTCCAAGTACATAATGAAGTTACATGTGCATATGAGGAATTAAATCTAAGTAGGTGATAATTATTAGATGAACCCTTTTTATTACTATTTAATTATCATGTACTGGATACTTTCATGCACGTTAATGCCTCTTTCACATATCAACAAAAATATTTAAAGGGTGAAATTTTTCCACATATCGATGGGTATATTAGAATGGTATGTATATAAAATGGTCCTATATATTGGTCTGATGGTATAAATAAAGGGATAGCCATATACCTAGAGTGATAAGGAACCAATCCATTACTTGTAGTCATACTAATGGTTGCATAGGTTCCAAATTTTTATTTATTGAATTCTCAGTTATTCAAAGGTGATAATTACTCTATATGGAAGATAAATATCATAACTCAAATGGAATTTAAATAAATTTAGATCATTGTATATGGTACCTACACTCTAAATTCAATAGATGTTAACCAAAAACATAAATATGATAAAGCTAATTAGAAGGTGAAATTGATCATAATGTTTGGGGTATCAGATGAAGTACAACCACACATCCATGAAGCCAAAACTACCAAGGAAGCTTGGGACAAGCTCCAAAAAGTATATGAGGAAAAAAATTATATCTCTATTCTCTACCTATAGAATCAGCTTCACTCTTTGAAATTAAGATCAAGTAAAAAGGTTGAGGCTTTTCTTAGATGGGTTATAACACTAAGGGCATAACTAAAATCCTTTTGTGAGACAGTTTCAGATTACTCTCTTGTACCCATTGTCTTGAGAGCTCTACCACCCTCATATAGTATTTTTATGATCACTTTGATTGTCACAAAAAAAAACAAAGTTTTTAAAAATTGGTGAACATGTTACAACAAGAAGAGTCTTTCAAAACTTAATAATAAGGATAAGAACATTTTCTCACTTCATAGATAGGCAAGACACCCATCAAGTCTTCAAATCCATTATTAAAATAGTATCCTAAATAGAATCCACAAGGGATTAAATCACAAAAATAATGTATTATTTTTCGTCTTAAGGGACATGAATTAAAATATTTTTGGTATAATACTTTCCAAAAAAGATCTTCTAGTGGCCAGAAGCCCATTACCCAAAAATTGTCCCCTTCATCTCAAAGTAAATCAAAAGGATAGAAATAAGGTATTTGGTAGAAGAAATAAAAGAAAAAAGGTAATATTACTAAATAGGAAGAACATGATGTGGATGAAGAATTCTTGTATTCTACCAATTTCCATAAATAATCCACATTAAAATGTGACCTCTAGTATGTTGATTCAGGTGCAACTCGACACATGTCAGGTATAAAAGATTGGTTTTTCACTTTAAAGTACACACCCAATAAAAATCATGTTTCTTTGGGTGATGATACCTCATAAAGTGGGCAAGGAATTTCCAACATTGCCCAACCCCTAGGTACACAAAATTGTAAAATCATATATTTTCTCTATATATCTAGTTTAACCAGGAATCTATTATCAATCAATCAACTCTCGAACCACAATTTAAAGATTAAATTTGACTATAAAGGTGGAAAGAAAATCTATTTTTTTATAGATAAATAAAAAAATAAAAAATTGTTTCATGAGCACCCAATGTGAAGCCTATGTTTTAGCTTGATTTCATTCAAAAAAATAATTAGGTGCTCATAACAATAGACACAAACTTAGCATAATTGTGGCATAAAACTTTTGGAAACACTAGTTTTTTTATATATTAACATAATATACCTCTACAACATGGTAAGAGTATTTTAAACTATTAAAAAGGGCACAAAAAATGTTAATATTTTTTAGTAGGCAATAAAAATAGAGTTCTATTATAGAAAAGTACATATAGGACCCATGAAAAAATTGATCTAGTGCATACCAATTTGTGCAGACTGATGACACCTACTCATGATGGGTTTAAGTAATTCATACTCTTTGTTGATTATTATTCTAGAAAAATGTGGATCTACTATGTGAAAACAAAAATTCAAGCCTTTGAAAGTTTTAATAAATTTAAACTAGTTGTTGAAAAAGAATCTGGTCTAAAAATAAAGACCCTCCACTTCAATCATAGGGGAGTTCACCAATAAAAATTTTAAATAATTTTTACAAGAAAATGGCATTCATCATCAAATGGAACCTCCATATACACCATAAAAAATGTAGTTGTTCAATGGAGGAACCATATTATTGTGGAAATGGTGTAATATATGTTACATGATTTAGGACTAACAAAGGATTTTTGGGAAAAAGTAGTAAAAATTATTGTATATCTACTCAATAGGGCTCCCACTACAGCTCTTGATGGAATAAATCCACGTGAACTCTAGTTAGGGAAAAATCCATCTATAGTACATCTTCAAGTTTTTGGATTCTAAGCAAGTATGCACATTCCCAAAGTAGAATAAACTAAATTTGATATGTAAAAAAAAGTATGTGCTCTTAGGGTACAATGAAGAAGCACTTACCTATAGACACATGTATCCCAAAACTAGATAAATATACACAAGTAAGGATGTTGGGTTCTTTGATAAGAAATAAGTAGAAGATCCTTTTATAGATTCACCTAATAAACAAATGAGTCCCATAGATAATGTAGAAGATCGAAATGTTGATGATAATAGGATTAATGGTATAAATCCACCACCTAAAAGAGCCACTCAACATATGCCTAAATGTTATACATGTACATTAAGAGATGCTAAACTAAACAGTGTTCCAAATACATCCACCATTAGACCAAGGAATCATAGTATGGCTTAAGGAGAAGTCAATTTAGATTTAATGAGTACATTAATTGAATATATTATACCCTATTTAGTTTATAAATCCATTTAATAAAAACATTAGAAATATTCCATGAATTCATAATTTAATTTATTGATAAAGAATAAAACATGGTAACTTATAGACCTTCCACCAAGGAAGAGGACAATCAGATGCAAATGGATCTTAAAAAAAATTAAGAAAGAATATGGTAACCTCAATAAGCACAAGGAAAGGTTGGTTGTAAAAGGATATCTTTAGAAAGAAGGCATTGACTATGATGAGACATTTGCTACCATATCTAAGATAAAAAAAATTAGGATGATTTTTTCTCTAGTTGCATAATTTGGTTTGAAAGTTCATCAAATGGACATGAAAAGTGCCTTCCTTAATGGAGAATCAAAAGAAGAAGTCTACATGACTCAACCAGAAGGTTTTATCACTCTAGGAAAGAAGATAAAGTTTATAGACTTATCAAATAACTATATTGTCTTAAATAGGACCCTTGGGCATGGTATATCAAAATTAATGAGCATTTATTAAAACATGGACTCAAAAGGAATCCATATGATCTAAATCTCTACCTCAAATAACAATTGGGGAGATGGTAATTATTGTTGTATATGTTGATGATCTAGTCATCACTGATAGTTTAATGAAGATGATTGAGTCAATAAAGAAATATTTAAATTGATTATTTGACATGACAAATCTTGAGATTTTGCATTATTATCTTGGTTTAGAGTTTTGGTAGAGAGAAAATCACATGTTTATATCTCAAATCAAATATTCTAGGACAACACTTGAGAAGTTTCACCTGATGGATAGTAAACCAATTGTGACACCTATGAAGATAAAACTTTTGTTATCTTGAGTATATCCATCACCATAGGTAAATGTGACTCTATATCGACAGTTGATAGGAAGTCTCATTTACCTAACTTACACTAGGCTAGACATCAACTATGCTGTTAGTTATCTATCTTGGTTCATGCAAGATCCCAAAGTATCTCACTATAAATTATCAAAATAGGTATTAAGATACATTAGAGAAACCATGGGTTTTGTCTTGGAGTACAAGAAGAATGATAATTTATTCTTAATAGGATATTTAGATTTACATCATATGAGGAATATCGATAATAAGAAATATACCTTAGGATTTATCTTATTTTTGTGATATGAACCAATATCATGGGGGAACAAGAAAAAAACTTATTTTTCATGATCCTCCACAAAATTATAATATCACACCACAAGAGGTGTTTTATGTGAAGTGATTTAGCCTAGACACATACTTGAAGGATTGAGATTAGCATAGAATCAAACTGTGTGAACTAGATTTAGAAGTGATAAGAAATCAAATTAAATAATTAAATCCTAAGCTAAGCTAAATTCAACCTAAGATAGAGTAATAGAAAAAGAAAATAGAAAACACAAAGTTATACTTCAAATATGCAATATTTCTCTAATATGATGTAAAATTGATTTGTTCTTCAAAAATTTGGTGGTCACTCTTACAATGTAAAGGATAAGAGGAAACATTTTGGTGCAAAAGAATTTTTCTTGTGCTTTGATTCAATTTTATTTGCTTGGATTCGCTTATGGATTGAATAAAAATTCATTATCGTAAGTTAAGATTCTTGAAAATTAAGGTTTCAAGCTTATTTATAGATTTTTGGAGGAAGATCCAATGGTGGAGTATTATTTGGATTTATTAAATGATCCAAATAAACAACTATGGATAATGAGTCCTCACCCATAAGGATGAAGACCATTTCAAATGGTTGAGAGAAGTATGGGATTGGTTAGTTGAGTCAACAGGAATAAGTCATACTTCTTAACAACTCAAGGGATGAATCATAAGAGGTTGAAAAATTTATGGTTTTGGTTGTGATGAGGGATTAAAAGGTGTAAGTTGTTGGATGAGGTGTGAAATCTAGATTTTATATTTAAAATAAGGATTTAAAGTGTGCATAATTGACTAATTTGACTTGTTTAATTATTTGAATTTGGAGAGAGATGTGTTAAATTATTTTAAGAAGAATTATTAATATATTTTAGGTGTATTTCAAAACTAAATGAAATTTAAGTTTCTACATTTTCCCCTCTTTGAAATATGTTGTGAGGAAATATTGTTTTGAATAATAGTAGAAGAAGTAGAGTGTTAATTATTATGAAGGAGAAATTTGCCATAAATGAATGAAAATGAGTGTGATGATGCCCCCTCAAGGGTATGTGTGATAAAATGGATAAATGATCAAAATTGATGAAAAGATGAAAATGAAAAGGTGATGTGGATGAATGATAAATCAAATTACTATAAAAGTGATGTCAAAATTGTAAGATTTTGGTTGTGTAATAAGATTGCCCCTAGTTAACTAAAACTAGAGTATGGATTTGAAAAACAATATTTTTACCAATCAAAGATTGCATGATTAATGTCTTACTAATGATGTAGGGGTAAATTGAATAGTTGTGAGAATGATGTATCCCAATTATAATAAGCTATGGATCTAAAAATAGAAAAAGAGATATTGAACTGCAAATGATAATGACTATTTTACACAGATTATTTCAAGATTCATAGAAAAATTTGGAGTAAATTGATTTATGTCTCTAGAATTTTGAAAAATGGATGAAGAACAAGTATGATGGAGGGATGGGGAGGGAAAAATATTTGTTATGGGATTAAAATATAATTAGAAAAAATGGGGGATAGAAATTCATTTATGTAAATTTGATTTTCAATGTTTTTTTCTAAGAAAAATTGATTTGAGAAATTTGCTCTGAGACCTTAGAATAAATATGGACCATATTCCACACTATGAGCACTGAGTAGAGTGACTGAGGAGGTTTTACAGACCTGAGAGGAGTAGGCCTTTGATAAGATAATTTAAATTTTATTTTTTTCACATTTATGGTCATTAATTAGGGTAGAAAATGAGATAAAATGAATTTGTTACTGCCAAAATGGTGAATTCAGCATCAAAAATATGAAATTCACTATAGGTAATGGTGAATTCATAAAACATAGTAATGATTTTTTAAATTAGAAAATCAAAATTATTCTAGGTTAAAAAAGGTGATTTCACTATTTAGTAGTGGAAAAATCATTCAATAGTTGAGCACAATTATTGGACAAAGAAGCTAATTAATTCAAAGGAGAAGTGAATTTATTGAAGTGAGGAAAAGGATCAATAAAAACCAAAATCAACGGAATTTAAAGTGAAATTACACAATGTAGTAGCAAAAATGTTAAATGTAGATGTAAAATTATGTTTTAGAGAATGAAAGAATAATAAATAATATGACTGAATGGAGTGAAAAATGTTTGTTTTATTTTTGTTATTTTATTGAATAATTTGTAATGTAGTGATAATTTTGAATTTATTATTGAGTAAAATTAATTATATGTTAATTTATGTGATTTTTAAGAAGTATTACCAGTGCTTGTGACTTGGGAATAAAGACCTACAGTGATGGCATGAAGTGTAAGATTTATAGAGTATGAGTTTGGTGTTCTAAAAGTAAGCAATATGTAATAAATTGCATAAATGCTAGAGATTTGAGCAGATAGAGGGATTCTTACAACACTTTCTAAGAGATGGCATAGTGAGAATAGTACATTTCACTTGCCAATAGGGGATATGACTATCACATTGGAGGATGTGTATCAGATTTTGTGTATTCTAATATGAGGGAGATGTGTATACTCAGGGTAGGGTCCATAGGAGATTATATTATTTAATATATTTGGTGATGTGTTTATTCTTATTATTAGAGTAGAGTTGATGTAGACTATTGTACCAACTTAGAGATGCATTCTTTGAATTTTTTACTCATGGATGTTGTTAGTGGCATTATGCTATGTGACAAGAGTAAGAGGTTATGTCCTATTGTTCTTCTATATGTGATTGGAGATATGATGGATATGGGTGAGATATTTCAATGGGGTCCATGTATTTTAGCACATTTGTATCGAGGTTTACATCATGTAGTTTACTTAGATTAGTGAGAGAGTAGTCTATCAACATTACTATAGGTGTGGTGTTGGGAGCATATTACTATAGAGAGGTTTATTAGACATATGAGCACTCAATCTAATGATGATCCATTGGTGTATGGATGGTACATGATTATTGGGACACATAGACCATACTTAGGTGATCTAGAGTTTTAAAGGAAGGACATTGATGAGTTAGGTGATGATCATATCACTTGGAGACCTTACATGGAGATTATATTTTAGTGTCCATATGATGATATATACATGGATTACATGATGACCCCTTATTAAATTATCTCGACACATGATTAAAACATATAGAGATATAGCCCAAATAAGGAAATGAGACAGTTTTGGGTGAGACAACACATACTAATTGGGCCACAAGTATTTGCATGATTGGTGAAGTAGAGAAAATAGTGGGGCATGATCATTTATCCATTGATATCTAATCATAGTTAGACATAGCTACATACTATTCGGTGGAGTGATCAAAGATATGTCATTGATGCTTGAGTTATTGATAGTTATGTAGATTGGTGGGCTTGATAGACACCATTTAAATTGACTATTTGATATGCACCACCATAGATGTGGAGATAGAGATTAATGGCTAGTTTGATTAGATAACAACAAGACATAGGTTTAGGAGCCTAAATCAAGAGGGTTGTGATAGGAGATAGAGGATGAGCATGAGCATGAGGCATAGGATGTGATGTGTAGATTATATAGTTGCATGATGTGCAAATTATAGACATGGATTATTTAGGATTTTTGTGTGAGGTATGGATTGATATTGATGTTTATACAATGATAGATCTAGATATAGAGAAAAGTGTTAGCTATCTAGATATCACCCAAAAGAGGTTAGATTGTTCAAGTTTAACTCATACCTAGACTAACATGGGAATGATATAAGGTTGTGGGATGCCTATATTTAGAATAAACCTCTAGGGTTTTTAATGAGGCTAGTTTCTCAAATATGATAGTTTCTACCTCTCTTTATAAGATTTAAACAAGTTGGGGTGAAAACAATCAGGATATTTTGAAACCTATTTAACATGTGGTGATTCACCAAATGTTTAAATATCCAATCCCAATATTGAACTCATTAACACACTAATTAACTATGAATAGAACTAATGCAGTGTCTATAATGGTTTCTAAGAAATAATGCTTCATGTAGAGGTCAATTTGATGGATTTAGGATGGAAAGAAATGAGGGTAAGGCCTTATTGTAATCACTTACTGTCAAATATCTAATATATACCAAATACATCAACCTTAAGACATGCTATATGACCTACAAGAAAAGTTTATTAGCGCTTAGGTTGAACTTGGACCTGCAAAGGGAAGATGATAACCAATTTAACATATCAAACAAATATAAAAAACTAAGCACATATTAGTAAAAAAATATAAAATACTCTATTCATTACTCCAAGAGGTGAAGAATATAATTTTTGGTAGAGTCTATTTCTACCAGCCTAAGGGATACTTAACAATAACTCAAAGGATATATTTATATAAGAAAGGAAGAAAGAGAGAGGGATTTTTGACACTAAAAAAGGAATCAATGAGTTCAAACATTTGAACCACAGTTATAATTGTTTCTAAAATTTATTATCATTCATACCTTTTGATTGATCTGGGTCACTTCAAGTGGTTTCAAAATTACATTATTCCTCTATCGATGCTCCCTATGGTTGTAACAATAGGATCAAGTTATTTTGATCTAAGTTCTGACATTCATGTAGTTACAATAAGTAGAATAGTCTATTAGAATTTTGTCTATTGGAACATAACTATATACTAAAAGAGGGGGTGAATTAGTATATTAACTAACTTAGTATTTTTATAATACCTCTTTAAAATTAATTAAAAATCATATGCAAATTAAAACAAATATGTAGAGATCACACACACATAAATTCACATGATACCATATGTATACATGGAAAACCCAATATGGGAAAAAACATGGTGAGAATATCTTCTAAAATCTACTATTATAATCCAACCTCACATTCAAAAACTCAATAGTTACACATTTAAGGGCACTAACCTTAAGGAGACACCAGTCCCCTAATTTAAGAACACCAACTCTAAGGAAACACCCACTACCTAATTGAGCACCAAATCATTGTATCTGATGGCACCTACCTATTAGATTCTACTATAGATCTACAACTCCAAATTATAATATAGATTCATAAATGAATCCAATTCTCTATTATTTTTTATAGGTCTGGTATGTAACTTTTCATTCTATAAAATTCATCTCTCTTCTCTTTCCTTATCTTGTCTTTTTTGCCCCTCTATCTCTATATTTATTTGTTTGACACACTTCAATAACACTAATAACATTTACTTGTATCTTAAATATCATATATATAATTATTTGATCTAGGGTTTCATATATTCTCTATGTTTACACTAGTTTACTAACACATCATGCTTAGTTCTATTGGACTTTAGTTACAATATTTTACTATAAGTTTCCCATGTCTTCAAATCATAATCCACTACCATTATTCTTGGAATCATTACTATTTATAACATATATCGGGCTTTAGTTTTGATGCACATTCCATATTACATAGATTTTATTGATCAATTAAATCAATCTCATTGTCTATATCTTAATTTATGCCTTAATTGAAATTTCATGCATGTTCCTACACTTGACCCTTAGGATGATGATATCTTTAAATACTGACCATTAATCTTAAGTTTGGCACCATGATCTGATGGTATTCATTCAAATTTATCAACTTTAAAATGTGTTAATTGGATCAAGTTTTGATAGGATTATGTGCTCTATTTGATCTGTGTATGCTTCTAGACTTTAACTTTTTAACTTTGAAACATGTCCATTGATCTTTCTAATCTGAGCTCCCATGTACTATTATATCTTCATAGTTTCATGAACTTTATCTCTGTCTATGGTTAAAAATAAACCACTTGTCTTCATCTCATTACATCCTTAGTCTTTAGAATGAATACACTACATTGATCTTGTCAAACTATCTCAATCTTTAACTCACCTCTATGTCATTAATCATCAATCACTTTATCCCATTGAGTCTACTTGCTTCATTAGATCTTCATTAAATGATCAACCATTCACCATTCAATCTTTGACAATATCGATTTGTATCTCTAACAAGCTCTTGAGTATGTGATACTTGGCATTAGTGCATGCCTTTTACATATTGATGTTAGTTCCCACTATTAAGGAACTTGGAATCATCACATTGATCATTGACTATTTGACTTTGAACCACACTATATATATATATATATTGTTCAGGGTCCATGATTGTGACACTTATCACTAACATGTTCACTCATAGGTACCTTTTACATATTGACTTTGATGTAGATCATTGGATCTTTAACATATGATTAAATTCACCATTAGATTTTATAACAAGCTTGAAATTTAGCTTGTGTATATTTGAATAAGTATGGGAACCTTCTTAATATGTTTGGAAGGATAACTTTGCACCTTTATATATTGTTCTTCTATCATCCATCTGGTCTGAAATTTAGACCATATAAACTAGGCATGATAATTAAAAAACCTATATGCTCATTTCTTCCTAAATAATTCACACATGAGAGATATTGCCATTAATATACTCACATAGATTATTCTACCACATATCCAACTATGTGTAGAACTACCTAGAAGACCAAATTTGTTCTTGCATAACTTTTGTTGTTCTTAATTATATGACTTGAAATTTGGCACACAAGATCATTTCATATAGGGATTCCATCGATATATTCATCTACTATAGAAACCTTCATACATTCAATATATGATATTATAAAAATAACTAATAAATGTTTTCTTTCCACCTACAAAGTTGATTGTGTGGAAAAACACTATCAAAATGCTTGGGAACCCAACTTTGCTCATGTATTTTTTTTATCGTGCTATATCATGTGACTTGAGATTTAGTGCATAGAAACTATGAATAAAAATGAATAAATACATATGATAATTTAATCCTAACAGTTTCATGTGTGTAAATTCTGACCTTATCAAAAAGCTTACTTGGTTCTACTTGAACCCTTTTGCAAATTTGGCTAAGTATAGAAATTTAGTGAATTCTATTTGAGTAGCCAACTTTGCATCCCCATATCTTCTACCACACTTCATCTCATGACTTCAAATTTGGTGCATAACAAATATGTACTAATGTGATCAAAACCATATGACCAACTTCTTCAAACTCATCCACATATGGAAATGGTGATGTTAGTAAACTACCTATTCATATTTTCTTTTATAGACCCAAAATGTCTAGATGATCAGTATAAATAACTAGATGAATTCCACTCATACAAAAAGGCACTCCAATCATCCTTGACCTCTGATATGATCCCTCTAATATCCTCTAATCACTACATTAATCCCTAATAATTAATAACATTCATAATGCCAAAGATCTCCCTTTTGACATCAATGATAATCATATTCCCAATAATCCCCCCCTTTGTTATTGATGGCAAACTAAATGATCTAATTTTGTAATATTTTGATCCTTATCAAGAATTGATTAAATTATATTCTAATGAGTATGAAATTAATATAATCATACCAAAATTTCTCCCGCTTATGCAATGTCACATTTTCCTAAACTCAACTTGCACACATGCTCTGATCTTATTTAGCAATTGCACTTTTTCTCCAAACTTTTATAGAGAGAATTTGCACTTCCTTCTCCCCCTTTGACATCAATGGAAAAGGGAATATTTCTCACTATTTATCCCAATGTTTCTCCCTCATTATTAGATAAATGAGTTTTTCCAATAATCTACAACCATAAACTCATTAGAAATTTTCAAAATTATACATACTTGAGTTTCCTATTTTCTCTTCTTCTAGGGATTAACAAAGCTTCTATGAGACTCCCCTTAGACTCATGCCCTATCACTAAGATATAGTGATGTGATGTAGGATCCACCACTCCCAACATCCATCTCAGATACTCAAATTGTTCCTTGGAAAGAGGTTTGTTGAATATGTCTATAATTTTGTCCTGAGTTGGCACATACTCTATTGTGACCTATTGATCTATAGCTTTTTCTCTTAAGAAGTGATATTTGATTAATATGTGCTTAGTTATAGAATACATCACTAGATTCTTTGATATGGTAATAGCACTTAAATTATAACAAATAATAGATATAGGTGATTTGTACTCTACCTTGATGTCTTTGAGAATTTTATTCATCCATAAGACTTGAGTGCAACATACCACTACTACCACATACTATATTTCTGATGTAGAAAGAGTAACTGACTCTTGTTTTTTCCTTAGCCACAAAACAATTTTATTTCTAAGGAAAAATGCACCACCACTAGTTCTTCTTCTACCATCCACACTTACCACCCAATCAACATATCTATATGCTATCAAAGTGAAATATTCATTTTTAAGATACCATAGGCCATAGTCAATTATGCTCTTGATATATCTAAATATCATTTTCACTACACTGACATGTGACTCTTTAGGAGCAGCTTGAAATCTTGTAACCATGCACATTGATGTCATTATATCAGATCTTGATGTAGTTAGGTTTAATAAGATACATATCATTGATATATATATATATATATATATATATATATATCAATGATAGGTATCTTATTAAACCTAACTACAACAAGATCTGATATAATGATATATATATATATATATATATATATATATATATATATATATATATATAGTTTGATTTACATCAAAGGACTCATCCTCTTTTCTCAATTTTCATCTACTTATCATGGGAGTACTAACTAGTTTGCTATCTTCCATTCCAAACTTTCTAAGCATTTCCTTTGCATTCTTGGTTTGGGATATAAATATCCCTTCATTAGTTTATGATATTTGTAGACCAAAGAAGAAAGAAATTTCTCCAAGCATAAACATCTCAAAATCACTTTGCATTTGAGTAGCAAAGTCTTTACACATTATTTTATTACTACCACAAAAAATGATATCATATACATAAACAACAATAATCAACAAATGCTAACCTTCTAATTTGAAGTATAGATTGCTATCTAGACATCCTTTATTGAATCCTTATTGTTATAAACACGAGTCTAATATTGAATGCCACGACCTAGGTGCCTATTTTAGACCATATAGATATTTATTTAATTTGCATACATAATATTTTTATTTTGACAACTGAAAACCTTCAAGTTGGTCTATGTATAATTCCTCTTCTAGGTTCCCATTCAAGAAAGAAAACTTAACATCCATTTGATAGACTTTGAATTTCTTGTAAATAGAGAATGTTAGAAACATTCTTATATCTTCCAATCTAGTAACTAGATAAAATGTTACCTCAAAATCTATGCCCTCAAATTGTGCATAACCTTTGCACACCAATCTTTCATTATTCCTTATAACAGATCCATCCTCATTGAGCTTATATCTAAAGACCCACTTTATACATATCACATTCTTGTTTGAAGGTCTTGGAACTAATTGTCAAGTTTTTTTATTTTCAATTTGGCTCAATTATTATTCCATGGATTTTATCCAATTCTCATCCTTGTTGGCTTCAACATATCTCTTAGGTTCAATTTCAAACATTAGAGCAAAACTTACTTACTCCTTGTTTTGTGCAACTCTTCTCCTTATCTAAACTCCTTCATTCTTAGTGCCAATAATTTTCTCTATAGGATGATCCTTTTGAAAAAATATTGTAGGTGCTTTTCATTTACCTCCTCATGATCTTCATTAACTAGTTCATCTTCATGATCTAATTCTACATTATAGTTTTCATTGTCAGGTTTAACATGGTTCAATCCTTCTTCAACCTTGACATTGACGCTCTCTACAATATTGTGTAGCCTTTTGTTCTAACATATGTAGGATTTGCTTTGGGTGGAATAACTAGGAAATATTCCTTCATCACATCTTGATTCAAACCTTCCCAATTTATCCTCTTTTTTTCTAATGTAGCATTTACTTCCAATGACTTTAAAATACTTAATAGATGTAGGTTTTCCATACCATAATTCATAAGGAATTTTGTCACTATTTATCCTTAGTTTAACCAAATAGAAGATATATGCAACTATTTGGACTGCTTCTCTCTAGTATCCATTAGTCAACTTGGCTTCTTTTATCATTGTTCTAGCCATTTCCTTGACTATCCTATTCTTTCTTTCAACAAATCTATTCTGTTATGGAGTCCTTACTAAAAAGTAACGAATTTTGATTCCATGCTTCTCAAAATACTCTATGATCTCATTTGAGGTGAATTCAACACCTTTATCAGATCTTAAGCATTTGATTTTTCATCCAATCTTATTCTTCATAATGGCCCTAAAGATCTTGAATCTCTGAAATGCTTGTGACTTATCCCTAAAAAATATTACCAATGTCATTCTTGAGTAATAATCTACAAATAACATAAATTATCTCTCTCCTTTAGATCCTCTTATCTTGATAGGACCACAAAGATTAATATGAACTAAATCTAGAGGATTTATAGTTGCATACTCCTTTGTTTAAAGTCTAACCCTTGTCTACTTTCCTAGTTGACATTCCTTGCAAGTAATATTAGTAGGTTTGGTTATCTTAGGCATGTGTCTAACACACTTATTTGAGTTCACTTTAACTAGGTTTTCAAAGATTACATGGCCCATTCTTCTGTGCCATAACCAAATCTCATCAATTTTTCATATCAAGGAACTATTATCATTCACTTCAACAAGATTATAGATATTGCTTTCAATTATTTTCCCTTTTATAACTAGTCTTCTAGATCTCTTTAAATTGTAGCCTTATAAATTAAATGTGACATTATATACATTGTCACACATTTGGATAACACTTAGTAGATTATGCTTCAATCTCTCAACATAAAAGACATTATGTGTATGTAGTTTTCGATGTATGTTCAAGGTTACTTTACCTCTGATATTTACTATAGTGTTATCTCACAAGATAACAAATCCTTCCATAAATTTTCTCAATTTGATGAACTTGTTCTTGTCATTAGTCATATGTTTTTAAAAACCATTGTATATTACCCTCAAATTTTGCTTCTTATCATAGAGTGTAGTTTGAGAAATCATGGATTGATCTTTCACTTTTCACACATCCTTGGGTTTTTTATTTGGCTTATTTTTCTAATTTTTAGAGACTTGTGAACCTTTATTAATGTTGGGAGGTAAGCCTTTAGTTTTACTTTGTAATTTTGGTCTTACAAAGTTTGTTATACATTATTTAGATATGTGACCAAAATTATTACAATTATAGAATATTACATTTGTATCTAACAAGGAAGTAAATGAATTTCTTCTTACAATTTTTTTCTCCTTTTAGGTACAACTCTACAATCAATAACCCTATGACCAAACTAATTACATGTATAATAATAACCATATAAAGATGAGGAATACCTAGTCATAACATTTATTTGTGTAGTATGAGGAACTCTTATAATCTCTAGCTTCTTCAAGTCTCTCACTTTTGTGTATCCATCTGCATTAGCTACCTTTGTCTTCTTCTTTTATTCAATATTCTCTTTTACTTTACCTTT
This sequence comes from Torreya grandis, assembly GCA_037957365.1. Classification (NCBI taxonomy): domain Eukaryota; kingdom Viridiplantae; phylum Streptophyta; class Pinopsida; order Cupressales; family Taxaceae; genus Torreya; species Torreya grandis. The sequence goes on from JARHVA010005781.1 coordinate 730,041, forward strand.
CTTCACATCAATAATGCTTGTGTCCATTTTGGAATCCTTGTAGGCTTTCTCTTTCTTTGTTCTTAGTTCTCTGACTTTGAATTTATCATATAGGTTAGCATATGTACTAGTTATGGAAATTTTTCCTTTTTCATAATGAAGACCATATCTCTCTTTTAAATTCTTTTGAGAATTGATCAAATCATCAAGAATGTCTAATCCTCCTTTGAGCTTTAGACCTTTGTCTATTTTATCTTTAGCTTTCTCAATCTCTTTTATCAAAGCCACTTTCTCTACTTCTAAATTCATGCACTCATCAGATTTAGATTGTAGTTTAAGTTTAACTCTATCTTCTATTATTTTATCCTCTTAAACTTGTGTCTTTATGATAACCACCATTTGATCAATTTTTTCAAGACTTTTGGACATTTTTTCAATTTCCTTTTATCCGACCTTCTTCTATTTTGAGATATCTTTTCCTAGCTTGTCAATTTCCTCTAAATTATAGATGATTTTACACTCTACATCCATTTTTCCTTCTTTTTCTTCATCTAAGTCTTCAAATTATTCTTGATCCATAGAAGTTGATCCCATTGTCATGAATATGACTTCCTTTTCTTCAGTCATAAAAGCACAATCATGGTCATCATCATAACTATCATTGTCATCCATTGAATCACTATATTCTTTTATGTGTTGACATTTCTTATTTTTGAATAAGTTCTTCTTCTTGGAATAGTGAGGTTTCACCTTTTTAATACTCTCTTCTTGCTCAAAGTTATACTTTTTTATTATAAGGGTAGTTAGTAGAAAAATGTCCTACTTTACCATAGTTAAATCATTTAAAGGGTAACTTACATTTGTACTTTCTAGACCCTCTTCTCAATCTTCTAAAAAGGTTAGCTTATTCTTCATCAGTCTCCTAAGATCTAGATGTAGGTGCTTCTACCTTCACCAGTTTAGATAATTTGAATGCAACTTCTCTCTTGAAAATATCTCTCTCCCATTCTCATCATATAAGCTATGAAGGTTCCATAAAACTCATCAACAATGAGTTTATCTAGACCTCTTTATTCCTTTATTATAGAGATTTTAGAGTCAAATTTAGATGGTAGAGTTCTTAGGACCTTTTTAACAATAATTGATTATTTCATCTTCTTCTCCAAGGCCTCTGATTGCATTGAATATTTCATTTACTCTAGGGAGGTAGTCTAAAATTTTCTCTTCTTCATTCATTTTAAGGCTTTCAAACTTTCCTATAAATGTTTGTAGCTTAGATTTCTTTACCTTGTCATCACCTTCATAGATGGTATTTAGTTTTGTCCAAATATGTTATGAATTTTTACAATGCATCACTTTGATAAACTATGAATTTGAAAATCCACAAAGTATAGCATTCTCTGCCTTATCATTGCTCTCATATGCCTTCTTAGCATCCTGATCAGTCAGAGTTGTATTAGAGGCTATATATCCATTTACAATAGACATCCATAAATCAAACCCTAATGAGGATAAATATGGTTCCATTCTAATGCTCTAAAATACACAATTTGATCCATAAAAGAGAGCTAATTTATTTGAGGAAGAGCCTTCTTGACTAGCCATTTATTTTCATCATCCAAGATCTACCTGAGTTGATTAAGTTTCTTCATAGAAACTAGGGCTCTGATACCAATTATTGGAATGAAACTATATACTAAGAGGGGGGGTTGAATAAGTATATTCATTAACTTAGTCCTTTCTAATACCTTTTTAAAATAGATTAAAAATCATATGAAAATAAAAAAAAATGCATAGATCACACACACATAAATTTAGATGACACCATATGTATACATGGAAAACCCAATATGGGAAAAACCACAATGAGAATAGCTACTAGAATCTACATAGTCAAAACTTAACTAGTTACATGTTTAAAGGCACCAACCTTGAGGAGACACCAATCCCCTAATTTAAGAGCACCAACTCTAAGGAAGCACCCAATTTCTAACTAAGTACCAACTCAACTTATCTAATGGAACCTACCTATTGGATTCTATTATGGAGCTACAACTGTAGATTATAATATAAATTCATAAATGAATCTAATTCTCTATTCTCTATTACAAGTTTGGTTTGTAACTATTCATGATTTACACTTCGTCTCTCTTCTCTTTCCTTATCTTCTTTTTTTTCCCCTCTATCTATGTGTCTTTACATTTATTTGTTTGACACAATTCAATAACACTAGCAAATTTAAATTGTATACTAAATATCATATATATAAGTGTTTGATCTAGGGTTTCATATATTCTCTATGTTGACATTAGTTTGCTAACACATCATGCTCAATTCTATTGGACTTTAGTTCTAGTCTTTAACTATAAGTTTCCCATGTCTTGAAATCATGCTACACCATCACAATTTTTGGTATATTTACTATTTATAGCATATACTAGGCTCTAGTTTTGATGCACATGCCTTATTACATAGATTTCAACAATCATTGAAATCAATCTCATTGTCTATATTTTATTTTATGGCTTAACTATAAGTTCCTACATGTTCTTATGCTTGACCATTAGGATGATCATATCTTTAAATACTGACCATTGACCCTAAATTTGGAACCATGATTTGATTGTCTTCATTCAAATTTCTCAACTTTAAAATGTGTTTATTGGATCAAGTTCTAATAGGCTTATGTGCTTTATTCAATCTTTGTACACTTTTGGACTTTAACTTTTCAACTTTAAAATGTGTATTTTGATCTTTTTGATCTGAGCTCCCACATATAATTAGATCTTCATATTTTCATGAACTTCATCTCAATCTATGGTTAAACATCAACCATTTATCCTCATCTCATTGCATATTTAGTCTTTGGAATGAATACACTCCAAAAATCTCATCAAAATAGCTCAGTCTTTAACTCACCTCTATGTAATTAAACATTGAGCACTTTATCCCATTGATTCTACTCGCTCCATTATATCTTCATTACATGATCAACCACTAACCATTCAATCTCTGACAACCTTGATCTTTATCTCTGATGAGCTTTTAAGAATGTGACACTTGGGATTAGTGCATACCTTTTGCAAATTGATGTCAGTTCTCACTATTAAGACACTTGGCATCCTTGCATTGATCATTGACTACTTGACTTTGAACCACATTTTATATGTACTATTTAGGATCTATGATTATGACACTTATCACTAACACATTTAGTCATAGGTAACTTTGACATATTTACTTTTCTATGCATTATTGGATCTTCAAGATATTATTAATCAATAACCATTAGATTTTATAATAAGCTTGAAATTTACCTTATGTATATTTGAATAAGTATGGGGACCATCTCAATATGCTTGGAAGCCTAATTTTTCACCTTCATATCTTTCGCTTCGCTCATCTGCTTATTCTAAAATTTGGACCATATAAACTAGGCATGATAATGAATAAAACCATATGCTCATTTTTTCTTGATTCCTTCACATGTGTGAGATATAATTACATTAATATACTCACTCATATTATTCTACCATAGAGCCAACTATGTGTAGAACTACCTATAAGGTTGACTTTGTTCTTGCATAACTTTTGTTGTTCTTAGTCGCATGATTTGAAATTTGGTGTATAAGATCCTTTCACATAGGGTATTATATCCATATATTCATATTATATATAAGCCATAATACTTGAAATATTTGACATTATAAAAATGCCTACTCATCTTTTTATTTCCATCTATAAAGTGTGGGAAAATAGTATCAAAATGCTTGGGAGCCCAACTTTGCTCATGCATATATTTCATCATGATACATCACATGACCTAATATTTAGTGCATATGAATTAGGCATAAAAATTAATAAACCCATATAATCATTTCATCTTAACATCTCCATGTGTGTAAATTTTGACCTTATAAACATGCTTACTTGGCTCTACTTGAACCCTTTTGCAAATTTGGCTAATTATAGAAACTTAGTGAATTTTGTCTAAGTAGCCAACTTTACATCCTAATATCTTCTACCATGATTCATATCATGACTTAAAATTTGGTTCATAATAATTAAGTACTAATGTGATCATAACCATGTAAACAACTCCCCTAGACTCATCTACACATGGTAATGGTGATGTTAGAATATTGCCTACTCAGATTTTCTTATATAGACCCAAAATGTCTAGATTATTAATATAAAGAACTATATGAATTCCAATAATACACACAATCACTCCAATATAATCATCCTTGACCTATAATAAGATCCCTTTCATATCCTCTAATCACCATATTTAACATTGAGCATCATTGACGTCCATAATACTAGTGAACTCCATTTTGACATCAATGACAATCATAAAACCAACATTATCTTGGTATTAAATAATCCTAATTGGTTAATCATGGCATGAAAAAGTTCATATAAGGGTCCCTTTCATGTAGTTGGTTCTGGTAATGAAGCCATTGGAGTCTACGTGTAAACCTTCATGACATCCTTTGAAATTCTATCTCTAGTTTAAACTAGAGCATGCTCAAACTCATCCACATGTTTATAGGTCCACTATAGATGGAAAAATAATCTAAAAAAATTGGTTTTCCTATATTTATTATGTTAATGTAGACCTATAGACTATAAATCCCCCTTTTTTATTATATTAGGTCTAAAAAGTTGTAATATGTCTTTACAAGAATCAAGGATTCACCATATGTATGGATCTTGATTTTAAAAAATGGTGAACATAGTCATAGAATGAACCTTTCATGACACAAATGTTAGGTTATGGAGCTAAAAGCTTCACCAGGATGTGAACAGGAGAAGTCACGGAGCTTACGAAGGTTACAGAGAGTTGCAGAATCAGTTGTAGGGAAACTAACATTGGTTTGATCAGCCGACATCAGTCATATACCAGCGAAGAACCAACCGGCATTGGTTACCAGTCAGCTAACATTGGTCATGGAGGAGCCGACGTCAACAGCATGTACATGAACATGCAATTTGCATGTTGATTTTGGAGAGTCTATTTTTGGACTGCTAGTTTGCATGTTAGAGGCTAGTCATAGTCTTGAGTTGCACACCTAATTATTGTAATTAAGATAGTATAATTATTGTAAGCATGAGCTCTATATATGGACTCATGGGCTATATTGTAAAATTGTAGCTAGAGAGTAAGAGAGCAATAAGCTCCTTTTGAGAGAAAAGAGCAATGGTGTGTTCCTCCTAGTGCCATAGTACCATGGTGGGTACTGGATTGGAGAATCAACAAGGTTCTTCATATTCATATGATCTTAGTCAGTAGATGAGCATGGCTTCTTTTGGAGGTCTATAATGGTGAGTAAGGTCTAGTGATTTGTAGGTAGCAGCAGAGAGCAGGAGATCTACTTGGAGTATGGTTGTGTACTTGACGTACTAGCAGCATGTTATTGACTGGTTGGAGAGGTGAACATCAATTCTGTATTGGAGTTGATTGTTGGGACCAAGAGAGAGAGGGAAGAAGGTCTTGAGGTGTGGCGAACCTTTGAGGTGGAGGAAGAAGTGGCATCTTCCTTATTGTATATTCTTCTGAGTGATTATTAATACAATTGTGTATTGTCTCTCATATTCTTGTGTTGTTTCATATTTCTAGTTACTTATTGATTTTGGTTAAATTTCGTGTTTAGTTGCTAATACAAGAAGTAATCATATATGTGATCTATTGTTGGAGCAAGATCCTGACACGTGGTATCAGAGCATGTTTATTGTTCTAGGTTCCTGACAAGTGGTATTAGAGCTTTTGGTTGGGTTGACTAATAGGTGGTTCAGATCTGGTAGTGTTTTTGATTACAGGTCACTCGCAGGGGTTTCAGATTTAGTGGGAGTATAGAAATGGTAGAAGAAAGTAAGCTATGAATGGAGAAACTGAATAGCATGAATGGTCTGATTGATGGAAAGAAAGAGCAGGTAAAAGGAGATTGTTGGTTGGTAGAAGATCAACGTGTAGAAGCAGATGTTGCAGGGGTCGTTGCACAGGTTACTCTAGATAAAGTAGAATCTTTGTTTACATATTCTTTTGCCTCTTTCCATGCAGCCTGAAATAGAGCATCTTTTCATTGGTATGTCTTTGGATACTTTGGAGAGATTTATTTATGGGTTGGAGAGCCTTGTAAGATTATTGACGAAGGGGAAGTGAAGCTGAAATTGCAGACGAATGACACACAGTGGTTGAAGGAAGTCATGTAGGTACCAGTCTTGGAGATGAGTCTAATTTCTTCAAGAAATTTGGGTAATGGGAAATACACTGTAACTCTCACAGTGGATGCACTTGAATTAGATGGTGGTAAGAAAGTAGGTATCCTTTATCTATCTACTTATATTACTAATTCACCTTCTGTTGTAGAGATGTGGCTTCATGGGCTTGGTCACATATGTAGGAGGGGAATGAAGGTTCTCAAGTGGAAGACAGATATTTTTGACAAGCTAAAGAACTAGAAATCCTTGGTGTTCATGGAGGAGATGATGGACAGAGATTAGGTGAGGGAACTAAATTATTTTGAGTAGGGCTATGTTGATTTGAATAGGATTTTGATCCACAGAGAGCTCACGGGTAAAAAGATATCACTCACAGCTGAACACAGGTACCAACATTGGTCAAATAGTAACCAACATTAGTAGCAGGAGGACCGATGTCTGTCATGAAGGAACTGATGTTGGTAGGAAGGGATACTGGCGTCGTCCAAGGAGATGACATCGGTAGTCAGGGTTAGTGCAGGGAACCGACATCGATTGGGAGTAGACTGTGAGATGGCCGAGATCATTCCCTTGAATAGATATTGGGCAGATAACAAGCTGTCAATAGGTCTCAAATGCTCATATTGAGGTCAGAAAGGGTAAGTGAACCTCATATTCATTGTTCACCTTCTCTATATTGCTTATTGATGGTCAAGAACTAGGAAGACATGAAGAGGCAATGCAGGTAGAATCTAGATACAATGCGAGCTTGGCATAGATGAGGAGTGTGAGTCCTTGGAGAAGAACCAAATAGGTATTTATTGGTAGAGTTATCAGCTGGAAGTAAGCACTGAGAGATGGAATGGATTCCTAAGTAAAGAAGAGAGTGGATGGATATGTGAGATGGAAGGCCAAGGTATATGGTCTTGAGAAAGCTGCAGGACAGTGGTACAGGTTTTGACAGGAGGATGACTAAGCATGGCTTTAGTCAATGTTAGTGTAACTATTGTGTTTATTTTACCAGGTGGATAATGATTACAACATTATTTTGTTATTGTATGTGGGTGATTTGCTAGTAGGTTTATACATATAGGGTTTTGCTGAGTTAAAGGTAAGGTTAGTTCAGAGGTGTGTCATGAAGAATTTGGAGTAGCAAAATTCTTTGGCATAATAGTCATGGAGATTTTATCTCTAGTGGGAGCTGATGTGAAGACGATGTTGGTGAGGTTCATGATGTAGGATGCAGAATCAGAAAGCACACCAAGTGTTGGACAGTTCAAGCTTAGCTTGGAACAGGGTTTGAAATCACATGAGGTCTAGTGTAGACCTGAGTTTTCCCAAGCAGTGGGAGTTGTCAAAAAGTATGGAGCCAATTTGGGGAAGTAGTACTGGAGGGCAGTTCAGTGGATTCTCAGGTATCTGAGAGGGATCAACAATAGGGATTCTTTTTATGCAGGGTCAAGGTCTTCACTACATGGATATGTAGGTTTGGATATGGTAGGTTACTTGAATGATAGGTATGGCATCACAGGTTGTGTGGTGGTTGGTCTTCAGGATTGATCTTGAAGAGGGATACAAGCCAAGGAATAATTTAGATGGTGTACAGCTATAGGTACAGGTGTAGTTGTTTATCTCAAATTGGGAGATTATTAGGTTATGGAGCTAAAAGCTTCACCAAGATGCGAATAGGAGAAGTCATAGAGCTTGCAAAGGTTGTGGAGAGTTGCAAAATTAGTTGCAAGGAAACTGACATTGGTCTAATCAGCCGATGTCAGTTATATAGCAGCAAAGAACCAACCAGTGTCGATTACCAGTCAGTCGACATTAGTCATGGAGGAGCTGATGTCGGCAGCCTGTATGTGAACATGCAGTTTGCATGTTGATTTTGGAGAGTCTATTTTTGGACTACTAGTTTGCATGTTAGAGGCTAGTCATAATCTTGAGTTGTATGCCTAATTATTATAATTAAGATAGTCTAATTATTGTAAGCATGAGCTCTATATATGGACTCATGGGCTGTATTGTAAAATTGTAGCTAGAGAGTAAGAGAGCAATAAGCTCCTTCTGAGAGAAGAGAGCAATGGTGTGTTCCTCCTAGTGCCACAGTACCATGGTGGGTACTGAATTCGAGAATCAATAGGGTTCTTCATATTCATATGATCTTAGTCAGCAAATGAGCATGGCTTCTTTTGGAGATCTACAATGGTGAGTAAGGTCTAGTGATTTACAAGTAGCAGCAAAGAGCAGGAGATGTACTTAGAGTACGGTTGTGTACTTAACATACTGGCAGCATGTTACTAACTGGTTGGAGAGGTGAACATCAATTCTATATTGGATTTGATTGTTGGGACCAAGAGAGAGAGGGAAGAAGGTCTTGAGGTGTGGTGAACCTTTGAGGTGGAGGAAGAAGTGGCATCTTCCTTATTGTATATTCTTCTGAGTGATTATTAATACAATTGTGTATTGTCTCTCATATTCCTGTGTTGTTTCATATTTCTAGTTACTTATTGATTTTGGTTAAATTCTATGTTTAGTTGCTAATACAAGAAGTAATCATATATGTGCTCTATTGTTGGAGCAAGATCCTAACACATGGTATCAGAGCATGTTATTGTTCTAGGTTCCTGACAACAAATACTTGAACCAGACGTCCATATTAGTATTTAAATGGTGATACCATTATGTCTTTTAACTTGATTGCATCAATGTATCCTTTTAATGGTGTTTGGTCAAGCTCTAATGGTAATGGGATGACCCTATAATACCTATTTACTCTAGTTGAAAAATTGCACTTTGGTTTAACTTTGCCCATCATAAATGACTTGGGCCAATCAAAATTCTCTAAACTATCTTTTCTCCCATTGGTCTCATATATCCATGCTATGATATCTTGATCATTTGACCTCTTGTGCAAAATAGATGTCCTTGTTATGAATGAATGTGGTCCATTGATTTCCTACCATGAAGATCCTTTGAAATGTTGACTTTTAATCAAACCATAGTTTCAAGATGTACAAAAAAACATAATCCTTTAATTTACATGGGTCCATTCTCTTATTCATCAAGACATGCCATTAGATCATCAGTATGATTAAACACTAATCATTGATATAGATTGGACCTACCTTCTTGTCAGTGAACATGCATTATTGAATCTCTGCTCGATGAAACCATACCATAGGATCTCATCCAAATTGTAGCTCTTTAGAGGGATTTAATCTAAGGACTTTTTGACCTCAATGTGAATCATTAGATCTCATATGTTAGTATACAAGCTCATATGAACCATTAGATATTGATCAACTTTAAACCATTTAAGGAATTTTAAATCTAAATGGTCATTTCATGGGGGTCAAACTTGAAGTTAGCATGAATTTCTTATAATGTAGGCCCAACTTTGAATGCTCATAACTAGAGCTAAAAGGCTCACACAAGCATTAAATTTTAGGGCATGTTCCTACCATGAATAACTCCATGGTGATATAATATTTGGGCTCACAAGGCTTTCTAAGGTGAATTTATAAAATCTATAAGTGAATTGGTTTATTTATTTTTGGAAGATGTCCTAGTGATGATCTACTTTCTTAAACTTGCATAGTTCACCTTGTTCTCTACCCTTTCAAGGTTTTGATGGCCTTTCAATATTTTCTCAATACTATTCACACCCCTACAAGCTGATGAAAATTATGATATCCTACTTGGATCCCTTCATTTGAATTTTTGGACCCATTTCTAAGTCATTTGATATTCTACTTCATTAGGATCTTGCTAGGATTTTCCCTCTAATTATAAGAAAATATTGATATGTGGGCCAAAATGTCTAACACTTATAGTGACTTAGCTAACTTGATCAACCTACTATTTATGGTACTTAAACTTTGATCAATATTGTTAAAGATGACTAAACAAATGAAATTTTTCTTACAAAAAGACTCTACTTGATTTTTGGAAACACCTTTTGGAGAAATGGAGAATAAACAATAAGAAAGCAACCAAATAGACCAGGTAACAAACCTAAACAAAGTAATGTGAAAAATCACTTGGAGGAGAAATATACCTATCTACCTACGTATAAAGAGCATGAGATCAAACTAATAGTAGACTTTTAGATACCTCCCATTGATAGGAATGGGGAGGCTCTCTCCAAAGGCTATCGAACTTAGAGTGTTTTCTTGGTTTTGCATGGTTCTCATCCTATTTGAGGACTACATCACCTTATTGTAATGTCCTTGATTAATATCTTTTGTCAAAAAAATTCTTGACTTGCTACTAGTTAGACCATATGGTATGTATAGGATCATCTCTTATCTCCTCCAATTCTCTTAGTTCATTCATCCTAACCTCCATTATATTACTTTATAAAAGAGGGTAAAAGTTTCAAAGTTGGGAGTTATAATGATATAGGAAACCTTAATTCTCTTTCATATACTAAGAGATAAGGTGAATTACCAATGGGATTCTTGGGTTTGATCCTATTATCCCATAAAGTAGTATTCAACTTTGTATGCTAATATATTTGATTATCTTTTAGTGTTCTTTTGATGATCCAAATTAGCTTCTTGTTAGTGGACTCAGCTAATCCATTACCCTATGGGTAGTAATTTGATGAATATATCAGATAAATACCTTACTCAAGAGCCCATTAATATACCTTTTCATTACTTAATTCTAAGTAATTATCTCATATTATAGTAGAAGGTACTTCAAAATAGGTGACTAGTCTTTCATAAAACTCACACACAAAGTTTGCATTTACCTCTTTCAAAGCCAATGCTTCTACCCACCTAGTGAAATAGTCTATAGATGTCAATAGACACTTATGAATATCAATGGATGTAGGATTTATCATACCAATAAATTCTAAAACCCATTGCATGAAAGGTTGCTCAACCTGAATAGGATTTAGTGGCATAACTACTAATGTCTACTTACCTATAAACATTGCACACTTCCTAACCCATGCATGTGCATATTTAAATAAATTAGGCCAAAAGTAACTATCTCTCATGATTTTTGATTTTGTGGTCTTGGATACAAAATGGCCTCTATAAGGACTATCATGAAATTATTCAAAAAGCTTTGTTAAATTGATTAACTTCAACACACCTTAAAAGTATACTTGCAATGTACTTTTTGAAAAACACTCCATCAATTAAAATGTATGGTACTGATTTCATCATAAAATGTCTTTTATTTGATTCATATAAGGCCATTAAACATTTTCCTATTTAAAGTAATTTAGCATTGTCTTGTGTCCAACTAGATAAAGAAGTAGTTTCAGCTTCTTGTTGGGTGTCTTGAAGTGTCAAAACCATATAATTTTATTCTTTCGCATATTTTGAAATATTTTCACACAATCCTCTACATAAAAATATATTTATGATATTTAATTCAGTATCATATTCCATTCACTTAGTGACCCATCCAACTCTATTTTCACTAAAGTCTCTATTGAGGATGAAATCCCTCATATTAGGATGAGCTACCATTAGTATAATATTTTTATTTGAAACCAAATGTCTTAATTTTTTAAAACCTCTTATAATATAAAGTAAATTATTTACAACAAAATAATATCTTTCCTCATAGTCTTCCAAATATTGACTAAAACAATCAATGGGTTGCTCTAAACTTTCACTATTCTTTTGCATAAACATGGTTAAAATTGTATTAAATGTAGAAAAAACATACATAAATAAATCCTTATTGAAACATGGATTAATCAATGTAAGAGCTTGGCTAGTTTCTTATTTTATGGATACAACAATTCTCTTACCCTCCTTACTCCAAGTGAATTCATGATGTTTTTTCAGCATTTGAGTGAGTGGCCTTACAAATTTTGCAAATCCAATATTAAATATTTTGATGAAATTGATCTTGCCTAAGAAGCTTTGAAATCCTTTCTTATGTTTTGGAAATGATAGAGTAAGGATTGCATCTATTATTTTTGGATCAATAAAAAGACCATATTTGGACACTACATGCATAAGTAGTCTCCCTTCATGCACTGAAAAGATACACTTCTTTGGATTCAATGTAACTATAAATTGTCTGCATCTATCAAAAACAAATCTCAAGTGTGTTAGATGATCATTAGGATACTTTGAAAATACATTAATGTAATAAATATATACTAAGACCACTTCACTCAAAATACCTTGAAATGAAACATTCATTGCCCTTTGAAAAGTGTCTCCAACATTAGAGAACCAAAAGGCATCTTTTGGTAAGCATAAGTACCTTATTTGGTTGTGAAAGTTATTTTATACTGATCTTGCTCTTTAAAAAATATCTAGTTGTAACATGAGTACCCATATATTAAGGATAACCTTTGTGAAATTGATACCAACTGTAAGATTTGATCCATGGAAGGAAGAATATAGTGGTCTTTTAGTGACACTTAGTTCAAATCTCTTAAATCCACACATAGTCTTATCTCTTCATTTATCTTTCTCACTAGTACAAGGTTTGCTACCCATGTTGAGTACTTTCTATGAAATATTATACTTGACTCAATCATCTAGGTAAGATCCTATTTCATGATAATTTTAACCTTGAGGTTGATGGGCTTATGCTTCTATTTTACTAGTTTTACATCATGTTCAAGCTCAATAGTATGTTATGTTAATCCAGGGTCCAACCCTTTCAAATCATGGTATTACAAAATAAATACATCCATGAACTCACTAAATAATGAAATGGTAGATAAGCTCTTATAATCAATATTTACTTTACCCCAATTGAGTTGCTTACCTTCATCTATGTGAGCTTGCTCATAATGTTCTTACTTGGAAGATATACTTACCTTGTCTTTTTTAATTTTATAATCTTCATTTAAAATTCTTTCCAAAGTTAATAAAACTTTAGGTGTCTTGTTTTATATCAATTTAACAATCTAATCTTCCTATTGGCATTGTAGTTATTTTGATTCTTTGAGTAAAATTCTACCTCATTCTATAGGAGACATGCTATATGTTTACCACTATCAAAGACTTTCAAACTTACCTCATTGTTTGAAATTTAAGTCTTGCATACAACCTTTATTTGGTTCTAATATTTATTATCCTTTAGTTGATCCACTATATCACATTGTGCTTCTATGGTAGCAAGTTTGTCTACATGTTGATTGGCTCATCTAAGAATGGAGTAGATATTAAATGCTAAGAAATATTTCATAAAGTAACAAACTCTATGGTTTTAGGCCTTTAGGATGGGGTTATTTTCTTCACTTAAAACCCTAAATTATTAAACTACCAACTCACTATCACATTTCACTTATAAAAGCTTAATACATCTCTTTCAGTCCCACTAAAGGCCATGAATGAGAGCTTCATACTCTATAGTATTTGATGTACAACTAAATTGAAATGTTACTAATGAGTAACACCTTCTATTTATAGGTGAAACCAACATTAGACTAGATCTAATTCCATTTTTTTATTTGGATCCATAAAATTATAGATTCCATACTCCCTCTTGATCCTACTTTGAGTTGGTGAGACTAGGTAATGAGTCACCTTCTTCATGCATGCATTAAACACCAAAACTAGCTTCTTGAATACCTTTTTATGGGTCATACCCATGGTTATCAGTAGTTTACTCATTTAAGAGTATATCCAATATGCCTTCAAGTGTATTAGAAGGTTCTTGATCAATAGTATCCTCATCTTCTTCTGAAATATTGTAATTCATATTAGACATATTTGGCATATATGATTCAAGGTTAAATCTAGAAATAAGATCTAATCTTATAGTGAATTTGGTTCCATATATAATTCTAAAAACCATGTATGACCAATATAAAGGAATTCAACCTCCTATGTTAGTAGTAAAATATCTAGATAGTCATAGTGTAAAGTATGGATATAAATAAACAACTATATCCTATGAAATGGTGAAATTTGGATAAGCAACAAGTAAAATATTAAAATATTTGAGGATGCCCATATTCTTAATTGGAGAACCATATAATTGTAACACTCCATTTTCATTAGGTTCATACTTGAGCCCTAGTATGTTAGTTATGGATTTAGGTATGATAGAAGTACTAGCTCCACTATATATCATACAATTGTGGACAAGATAATCTCCTATGACAAATGAAAGATAAAATAGGAGAGTCTTAGTCACCTTAGGATATTGAGGCTAAAAAAATGGATTAAATTTGGTAAGAATATAACTTACTCTTTCCTTTCTAGGTGGTTCATCAAAAATATTGAGATTTGAAAGTTCCTCTTGTAGATACTCCTTTTGTCTTAGGATTAGTAGTGTATCACACACTAAAATTGATACTAAAGTTTTCTTCATATGATCCACAATACTAAATGGAGAAGTAACTATCCTTGACTAAAATTTAGGAGTAAGAGGGCCTCATATAAGTTATGTTACCTAAGGAATGTAAGGTTCTTTCACATTCTGGCCCTTTGGATCTTGAACATGTTGAGTTTATGTCTTTTGAGGTAGCTTATGAGTGGTGATAATCTATGGTGGTTGAGAAGAAAAAGGGATACCTTTTCAGGACTTGAACCATCACCCATTGCCCTTTTCTTGGATCTAGTATGGTCTATAACTAAATTATCAACTTTAGGAATATTTTGAATTTGATTTACAACTATGTATTCAAAAGAATCCTCACCTTCCTAAAAGTTCACAAATGTAGTTTCAATAGGTGCTTTACCATTCTCTCCTCCGTATTGATTTGGCATTTCTACTTGAGGGAATGAAGAAATGTCTCCATGTGCTAAAAAGGCTTCCTTATTTTTCTAGTTATCATGTATAAGAGGAGCTAGAATCTACTGCATATAAGATTGATATGTGCTCTCACTAGTTGGTGCCATTACCATGCCATTTGCTTAATCCCACTAATTATTTCATTGCCCTTCTTGATTATAGTTGTTCTTAGTTGGCAAAATAGCTCTAGAATTACTTTGAATATTAGGATTATATTCCCTATATTGATGATTCTATCATTACTAATTGGACTGATAGGATGGCCTATTATACTAATAATTCTAATTAGTATTTTGATATGTCTTGTATGATAGAGCTTGTTATCTTTACATTGTAACAAACTTGTTGTTATGAGTCTTGAGAAGACTTTCTATCTTCCCTAATCTATCAAATTGATCACCTTCTATTTGGTAAAACTTTGTTGAATATGGAAGTGGAGTAATAGTTGGATTAGGAGGGTGGATCTCTTGAAAGAGAGGAATTGGTGGCCTTGGGTACAACTTGCGTAATTGTATAAGTGAATTCTCAGCCTCAATTGTTATTTTAAAAGCCTTAGGTAGAGTGTTCCCTCCCATGGATTGAACCATCACATCTACATCTAAATTGAGATCCTTTAAGTAGTATAGAAAAACATAGTTGGGTGTAGGCTTGATCACTACAGGTATTTTGTCCCAAAATTTCTAAAACCTATAATTGAAATCCACCATGAATTTATGATTTAATATACTGATTATTTTAATCTACTCTAAAAGCAAAAGATGATCACTTTTGTCTTCAAATTACTTTCATAGGACCTCCCAAAATTCATCCCAATTGTTGATTGATGTAGGATCCAATCCTTTATACCACTGAAGTGATTTCCCTTTAAAACAAGTTCCTAATAACCTCATTACTACATTTTCTTGAGTTACATGATGCACTAAACAAAGGTTAGTAACATATACAATATGTTATATAAGAATAACTAGATTTTCCCCTATAAAATAAGGAAGAGCCTTCAAATATGAGATTGGAATATCATCCCATTGGGTAAGATTCAAAGGACTAACACCATTGATTGGCACAAAGGCTTATCTTTTGGGAACAATCATCTAAGGTATGGGATTTAAAACACTATTTGGCTAAATAATATTTCATTTAATAAGATGATTTTTTGAAATAACAAAGGGGAAAAAGGTGAAAGTGTAGGATTTGACTGAGAGACTTTTTTCCTTTTTGATGATTAGAAAGATAACGTAGAGAAATATGCCTCTTTCCCTTTTACAGAGGATCTTGTGATAATTCTTGATGGCATGAAAAGATTGAAAACATAAAAATGAGACCTTGGAGCTTAATATATACTTAGATATGCATATATATGATTTGAATTATGTAAATAGGTGGTCCCATTAGGTGTGTTAGAACTGTTAGCTATCTAGATAACACCCAAAACATGTCATATTGTTCAATTTTTAATCATACCTAAACTAACATGGGAATGATCTAAGGATATGGGATGCCTATATTTAGACCATATCTCTAAGGTTTTTAATGAGGCTAGTTCCTTATATATGATAGTTTGAACCTCTCTTTAAAAGACTTAAACAAGTTGGGATGAAAAGAGTCAAGAGATTTTAAAACCTATTTAACATATGGTGATGCATTAAATGTTTAAAGATCCACTCTTAATATAAACTCATTATCACACTAATAGACTATGAATAGAACTAATGCAGTGTCTAAAATGGTTTACAAGCAATATTAACTCACCTAGAAGTCAATATGATGGACTTAAGTTGGAGGGAAATGAGGGTAAGGATTGATTAGAAGCACTTATAGTCAATGATCCACTCTATATTTGAGACATCAACCTTAAGACACACTAGATGACCTATAATAAAAAATTATTAGCACATAGGTTGAGCTTCAACCTACAAAGGGAAGATGAAAACCACTTTTTCATATCAAACAAATAAAAAACACTAAGAAAAAATTAGTAAACAATTGTAAAATTCTCTATTCATTACTCCAAGAGGTACATAATATAATTTATGGTAGAGTCTAGTCATACCAACCTAAGGGATCATTTAAAATAGAGAAAAGACTATATTTATAAAAGAAATCAAGAAAGAGAGAGGGTGTTTTAGCACTAAAAATGGGAATTAATGAGTTCAAACATTTGAACCATAGTTACAACTACTTCTAAAAATTAGGCTCACTAAAACCTTTTGATTAATCTGGGTCACTTTAAGTGGTTACACAGTTACATTATTCCTCTATTGATGTTATTTATGGTTGTAATGATGGGATCAAGTTGTTTCAAGCTAAGTTTCAGTATCCATTCAGTTACAACAACTAGACTAGTATGTTAGAATTTTGTCTTGGTGTTAACTACTCCTAATTTGTTCATCATGGTATGCAAAAGTGGAGAGAAGGGTCCCTTTCATCTAATTGGTTTTGGTGATGAAGCCATTAGATTCTACATATGTGTCTTATAACATCCTTTGAAATGCTAGCTTTGGTTCAAATTGGATCATGTTTAAACTTGTCCCCATATTCATAGGTCCACTATAGATAGAAAATTAATGTTAAACTATTGGTTTTCCTATAGTTATTATGTCAATGCAGACTTATATACTACAAATTCCCCTTTATTGATTATATTAGGTCTAAAAAGGCCTATTCTATCTTTGAAGGAACTGAGGATTCACCATATTTATAGACATTTATTTTAAAAACATATTCACAAAGTGAACCCTACATGACACAAATCCTCAAACTAGAGGTCCATATTAAAGATTTAATGGTGATACCTTTATGTCCTTTAACCTAACTACATCAATTTGTCAATTTAATTGTGTTTAAATAAGCTCTAATGGTGAATTGATTACCTTACAATACATGTTTACTCTAGTCAAAAACATGCCCTTTGGTTTGACTTTGCCCATCATAAACTACTCAGACTAATTAAATTGCTCCAAACTATCTTTTCTCCCATTGGTCTCACAAATCCATGCTATTAAATCTTAACCTTTTAACCTCCTATGTACCATATATCTCCTTGGTATGAATGAACTTGGTCTATTGATTTCCTAACATGAAGATCCTTTGAGATATTTAATTTCACTCACACCATCAGATCAAGATGTACAAAGCAATGTGAGCCTTTGATATACGTAGGCCCACTCTCCTATCAATAAAACTATAACATTTGGATTATTGGATCATTGGTATGATTGAATGTTGATCATTGATCTATATTGGGCCCACCTTCTTGTTACTGAACACACACCATTATATTTCTGCTCAGTGAACCCACACCATAGGGTCTCATCCAACTTGTATCTTTTAAAAGTGTTTTAGCCTAGAGACCTTTTGACGTGTTTGATCCTAGTATGAATTGTTAGATCTCACGTGTCAATATGTGAGCTCATGTGACCATTATACATTGATAAAATTTAAAAAATTTAAGGAATTTTGAACCCAAATAGTCATTTCATGGGGCTTAATCTTGATGTTAGCATGAACATCTTATGTTGTAGGTCCAACTTTGAAAGCTCATAGTTTGAGCTAGAAGGCTTATATGGGCATGAAATTTACAGAGCATGTTCCTTCCATGAATAAATCCATGGTGGTAAAATATTTGGGCTCATAAGGATTTCTAAGGTGCATTTATAAAATGCACAAGTGAATTGGTTTATTTATTTTTAGAAGACATCCTGGTGATGGTCTGGTCTCCTAAACTTGAATAGTTCACCTTTTGCTTAAACCTTTCAAGGTTTTGATGGCCTTTCAAGATTTTTTCAATACTATTAATGATCCTATGAGATCATGAACATTATGATATCCTACTTGGATCCTTGCATTTTCATTACTAGACCTACTTCTAAGCCATTAGATTTTCTACTTTATTAGGATCCTACTTTCTTCCTCCAATTCTAGACAAATCTTGATATGTGGGCCAAAATGGTTAGCACAAAGGTTTAGATGGGAAACTCCATTGATAGAGGTAGATAGTGAGGAGGATAGAGAGGGGGAGGATGTGATTATGAGATCAACACATGATACATAGGGATAGAGGGGTTATGGCTAGTTCTTCATGTACTCTAAGATTTAGAAAGGAGCATGCTCTTATTAATAGACTTTGAAAGGATATTAGAGCTCATGATATGGATATTGATGTATTGCACTAGGAGGTGTCTAGATTACAAGCTATAGTAGATGGTAAAGGGGATTAGATGGTTGATATTAGATGATTATAGTCTATGGTTGATACATTATAAGTGGTTATAGATGGGGATGGCATAGCTATAGCATTGGTTACACATGTAGTGACCTAGATGCTACACTATACAACATTGACACAACACTATAGACATGAGACATATATAACAAGGATTGATCTAGTAGAGGTGAGGGTGATACTAGATGGATAGGGGTACATTGATACTTTAGATATAGTGATGAGGGATATAGAGTAGGCCACATATTATAGGAGATTATATGAGGAGGCTATAACACATTCTTAGAGGGAACCATCATTTAAGGAGTATTCTATGAGATGTTCATCATCTAATAGATCAGTTTAGCCTATTGAGTTAGAGAGGTTAGTGGGATAGGTAAATTATGTGACGGGTCCTCTCTGAAGCACACCAAAATGTGATGAGTTGTTCCTAAGAACAAACACTCCATTAGAGGAATAGGATGAGGCATAGACATAGGGGATATATTATATATTGGATCATCGATGTATACATATGTTGAGATGTATTTTTTGTAAATACACATTAGATATATATATATATATATATATATATATTCATGATGATTTTTTGAGACTTTATACTATGGAAATTGATGGAATGTGTATTGATTTTAAATGTAATTTATACATGATGGGAAAATGTATGGATATATTATACCATTGGTTATATTTATTACATTTTAGTTTATAGTAACTTGTTTTTATTTTAGAATTTGGATTATGGATTTATGACTTATTTGATGTATGATTTTTTTATGAATGTATTAGAATGTGACATAACTACATTAATTTTTTTTTGTGTTCCTTGCATTGGATTTCCAATAATATTGATATTTGAGCAACCTGATATTTGAAATAACATAAAACACATTACCACCAATGATATTGAATAATCATGATGAATGTTGATGTTTTAATCATATGAAAAAAAAGAAAGAATAAATTTTTTAAGAGCAAAGTACATCATGATATAGTAAAATCATAAACATACTATTATGCATGTCACAAAATAATCTTTTTAAACATATAGAAAACAATAATTAATGACAAGATGTGAAAACAAAAGTAATCTAAATGATTTGAACACACACAATAACACTTTCAACAATATTAAGCAATAATGATACACAAACAAGAAAAGAGTAACTCTAATTAAAAATGATCATAATGGAAAAAGTAAATGAAATAACCATGTAAATGGATAAAGATAAAATGAAGTAAAATAACCAAATTAATGGTTAGAGATAAAAAAGATGAATAAAATAACCAATTGAATGGTTAGAGATATAAAAAAATTTAATAAATTAACCAATTAAATGATTAGAGATATAAAATAAGTAAGACAACAAACAAAACACATGAAATATGTAAATAGAAAAAAATTTAACAAAAGAAAATTTTAAAAAGGGCTAGACAATGTGTAGCCAAGGGTAAGGCTAGGTATTGAATAATCAAAGGATAAGCATAAGGATAAACCAATACATGTTTGGGGAAATATATGATGGGGAATATGGTGGATGAGATAACCCTAGATATCCCATGTCTCTAAGTGCTACCTACACAATCCAACCTAGAAAAAGACTATGTAGGGATATCAGGCCAGATATAGTTCTCCCAATATAGGAAGTGATGAGAAAGTGAATGATTGATGAATAATTTTGAGTTTGGGATGAAATATATGCATGAGTGACCTATTGTCTCCAAATCTTACACCCTAGGAGAGAGTGTTCAGTCCTCTCCCAGATTTGGGCAATGTTGGAACATTTCTAGTCATATGCATATGCTTATGGAGGAAATGGACCTTTAGATTGAAATGGATATCTCCTTATATATGTCCCTAGAAAGCAATCTCTAATAAAACAACTTGTTTAAATGGAAAATATTTAGTAATTTATAGAAAAGGAAATCCTATTCTAAGAGTGGTGATACACCAAAACATGAATGTCATATTCTAGTGTACAATAAAACAAAATCACAAACCATTCCCAAAATCTAAAGATTATAAAAATAATATTTCAATGAAAAGGTGATATATGTAAAAATGACACAAGGTAAATGAGTTGAAAGGCAAACTTTGTACATTCAAGATAGTAATACATATTTTGAAATTCAATACACTTGGATACACACTGTGTGACTAGTTAGACTAAGAACTCTTGTTCAGGTATGAAGGATAAAGTGGGTATAAGGATGGAAAATAATCACATGATACCACTATACATCTCTTACACACTCAGACCAAAAACCCAAACAAATCTTTAGGGAAATATATCTATGCTAAATGCTTAAAGGTAGAACTTGAATCATTCTAGTAGGGCTTCACCATACACTGCATGCTCTCTTTTTCACTAGCCAATGGGTTATTATATAGAAATAAGGAAGAGAGAGAGAGAGAGAGAGAGAGAGAGAGAGAGAGAGAGAGAGAGAGAGAGAGAGAGAGAGAGAGAGAGAGAGAGAGAGAGAGAGAGAGAGAGGAAAGCCTTTTAGAACCAAATAAAGGAATCAATTCTATTAGAATTCATTATATTTACCTATAACTATCTTTGCTAATGATGAAAATTAGGGCACTCTGATTGATCCATGTCACCCTCTTGAATGCTCTTCACTTGGCCTCGTGGAGATGATTTTTCAATGGATTCTTAAAAGACTAGAGATACATGGAGATAAAACCAAAAATGGTTGATTTTAATGGATCCACCTATTGAAGATTTTTTTTGGTGCCTAACTACTTCTCCTTGGCTTTTCATGATGCACAATGGCATGGAGAGAAGTTGTTTTTATTCTATTTGGCTTTGTCTTTCCTTTTTGATTGGACCTGAAGGAATGACTCAGAATGGTGATTCTGAGTCATTGATATGTTGGGTATGGATGCCTATGGACCATCATTCATGTATATATGACAATCCAACTCTACTTTAGCTCATACCACATGGTAGCTTCTCATTTTTATTTATCTTTTTAGAAAGATTATTTTGGAAAAAACGTCTAAAACAATTCTTTTAGTTTTTCACTAAGTGTCCCTTCAAAAAAATTTTGAAGGACACTTTTTTCTGAGAAAGATCCTTTAGATTTGTGAAAATGCCCCTTCTAAAGGGTAAGAGACTTTCATAACTTTGGAAATGTACCCTTTATAAGGATGGAGTTTCCCTTTAGAAAATTTGAACTCACCTTTGGAATAATTAAACTATCTTTCAGAAGAATGGAGTGCCATTTGAAAACTTTGAAAGTGTTACTTAAAAAGTTTTGAAACCTTTAGACTTCTTGGAATGGGCCTTTCTGAAGGGAACATGCACTTTGAAAATGTTTAAGACTTTAACTCAAGGAAATCCTAGAGGAATTATAAAGACAATCTTAGGCTTTCTAAGCCCTATTACTTACTCACTTTAAACCTCTCATTGCTCACTACTTATAAAGTAATTTAAGACTTGCTCCTTGGAAAACCTAAATTCATACATCATTAAAATCCCACAAAACATTGGAAGGAGTAATTTGGGTTTGTAAACCTAGATTAATTCTACTCATGAAATTTTTATAAGTCAATTCATTCAAATAACTTGACTTGGTCTCAAGGAGTAACTTGGGTTTAAGAAGTTCTAAGACTTGACTTGTGGATAACTTGACTTACACTACAATGGAGCCAAAACACCTTAGCCTCCTTGAATTGAAACTTTGGACCTCTGAAATGACCTACTCTTACAACTAATATTCATCTCTTCTTGAAAATGGTTGAACAAATTATACTGAGGTGAATTTTTTTTAACATTCTTGGCAATTCTGAGGGAAGGCATGCCTACTATGTCAAAGACCAATTGCTTAAATCCTTCCATTAGGCATGGATTCATTCATATAGGCACTTAAAAGAGAATTAAACAAGCTTTGGTTCAAAAATACACTATCTAGGTTGATCACAAACATAATGTAGAGACACACACCAAACAAAGGGAAGGAAAACAAACCTATCCTACAAATCACTTAGGGAACATAATAGAGAACAAAAGGAAACACACACAACTAAACTAATATTTATAAGAAGAGACTTGCAATGAACACTTCCTCCTAGATCAAATGGGTAGTTGGAAACCTTCCTATTTTTATGAGATAGAGTGATGGATAAATCATGCAACCTTTTGATCCTTGGGATCAATGCCTCTATCTTCTTCATGGTGCTTAACAAGAACTAAGCAACTCCAAACAAGTTAGCCATAGAAATGAAATTTTCTTTCATCTCAATAACTTCAATCCCCTCACAAGATTAGTCAAGTTTGACCTCTAGTGGTGATGCAACAAGGCTTGAATCCTTGGTTTCCATAGGATTCTTAATGAGATAAGGCTTGTCATCAGCTGCAAGCTCACTAAAGAGCTATGCATAGTTTGCCCAATCTTGGTCATTATCTTCCATGGGACAATTTTGTTTCACCTTTCCATGAACTTGTCCCTCAACTTGTTAGAGGCTTTCAAGATCTTAAAAGAGCTCCATTTGCTTCCACCAATCATCTTTGTCTTCCTTGACATCCTGGATCACTACCTCTTCTATCTTTTCTTCTTGACATATGGGATCATAAATTTTCTATTCCTCAAAATATAATGCATATGAGGGTGATTTAAAATCAGAAATAGGTACAGAGTCATCTTTAAGCACTATGTCTTCAAGTTTGATCTCATGAGATTCTTCCAAGGCTATAACATCTTAAGGAGTACCTTGATAGTCTTCTTTTATGATACACTTCACTTCATGTTTGAGATGGTCCTATAAAACCTTAATATTAGATATGGGGTCTTCTATGAATACCTCTCCTTCCAAGTCTAGGTCACACTCCTCATGGACAGCTATAAAAGAGTCTTCAACATGGTTTTATTCACTCAAGGAGGTAAGGTTGACCTTGTCTTCACCAAGATGAGTTTCTATAATGGTTTATTATTTTGATGATTCCCTTGTAATAGTCTCTTCTTCAAGGGAAGTGATGGTGGAAGAGAGATATATGGTTCTATGGGTTGAGGATGGAGAGTGGTGGTCAAAGATAGACATGGAGATGGGTGAAACTTCTTGAATGGGCTCTTGAGGGAGAGGTAATATAGGAGGATAAATAGAAAGTATATATTCTTCATACAAGATATAATAATCATCATCATATTCTTAAGGCTCTTCATATCTTTTTGGAGATTCTCTTACAACTAATACATGTTCCATACCTTCTTGGGTTTTCATACCCTCTTGGGTTTCCCATCTCTCTAACTAATCAATCCATCATTGAAAAGATCTTCTAGCCCTAGAAAATCCTTCACCAATGGCATATTTGTTATCTTCTTCAACATACCCCCACACGCCCGTTAACAACCAAAATAAAAACCTTAACCAATCCATAAAATCACCAAGAGTTCCATCATTAAACTTATCTAGCACAATTATATGCTTTTCCAATTATAGAAATATTGGCATAATTGCCCACACATTTTGAGAATGAGATGTGTAGTAAACTTGGACAAAGTGGTTGGGTTATTTAAAATCTTCAAATAAGCCTTTGAAAGTTCCATATTCTACCTCCCAACTAATGGTGTTGTTTGACTCATCATGACAAGGTTGAGGTGAAGATGGGTCATATGGCCAATCAACAATAACATACTCATTTAAAAAATGACTAGGTTGACCATAGGGATACCATGACTCATAAGGAGGAGAGTATTCTAGGTAGGACTATTGAGAAAGGTAGAAAGGGTCATGATAGGGAGGTTTATGGTAAGGATTCTCTTCATAGCCATCCATATCAAATACACAAGTCACATGAAAAACCAAGGACTGATCAAAATCTTCATCAATAGATACCTGAGCTGCTTAAAACCAAAAATTCATTTGGAGTCACCATTGGTGTTTTCCTAGATGCTTCAAATAGTTGATAAGAGAGAAGACATACTAACAATCTTCCCACTATGTAGACCTAGTCCCACTGGGTGTGCCAGAACTATTGTATTGGGGTGGAGTTCTATATCCTTGTTGAGAATAATATTGATGATTAGGTAGAGCACTCATATAAAACTGAGATTTTTTAAGCTGAGATCATAATGATCAGATCTCTTCATCCTTGTCCACAACATTATCCATATTCTTAGGGAAGGTTATTGGCTTCATATTGGTATTAGGAATTTTCACTATGCTCAAAGCTTCAACTGAATTATTGAAGAACAAAGGAATGGAAACTCTTGGAGGGAGATTTCTAGCCTATATTAAGCTATTCTCAACTTCAATGGCTATCTCATATGTGCTTGGCCAAGTGAAACCTCCCATTGACTATAACATAACAACTAAATCAATCCTAATACCTTTGAGGTAAGTGAGAAACACAAATCTTGGAGGGGGTCTAATGACATGTGGTAGCCTATGTCGTGTCCTCTAAAACCTTTCATTGAAATAGCCCATGGATTCATTAGGACTTCTTTTTATTACATTCAATTGATGAATCAATGAATTATGGTCACTTTTATTTTCAAATCTTGTTACCAACAATTCCCCAAAACCAGCCTAGCTTGTGATACAACCACTTTCCAACATTATGTACGAGTCAAGTTCCTTGCCTTTTAGAGACATATCTAACAATATAATGGCTATATTGGCTTAGGTGACATTATGGAAATTATAAATGTTTGAAATATCTCTAATATGCTTATATGGTATAATAGAATCTTCACCATTGAAACTAGGGAGACTTTTGGTAAAATTAGGAGGAATAGGGTCGTATGCAAGAAGGTCAATGGGATTTTGGGTGTTAAAAGCTAGGAAAGGTTGATGTTTATCCATTTCTCTTATTTCCCCCATTTATTTTATTTCTCCTCAATATCATATCTCTTTATCTTCTTTAACTTCTTCAACTTCTTCCTCTTCTTCTCCAAAACATCCTTGCCAAGGATCTGTTAGGGCTAGGAGTGGTTCAAGGCATTGTTCTTTAGGAAGAGCTTTAACTAAAGTGGTTTGATAAAAAATATTAGATAACCTAGTGAGGACCATGAAGTATAATGCAGAAAAATTGATCTACAACTAGGGATTTTCACGCTTTTAGAGTCACCAAATGTTGTATTAATAGTACAAACTTAGGATTACCAATACCAACATTCACCTTGACATGTAAGTAACTAGGAATTGGGGTCCTACTAGGCATGTCAAAATTGTTGTCTCCAAATCTTGCACCCTAGAAGAGAGTGTTTATTCCTCTCCCAAATTTGGGTAATGTTGGAACATTTCCAGGCATATGGGTATCCCTATGGAGGAAATGGACCTCTATATTGAAAGGGCTAAATCCCTAGATATGTCTTTACAAGAAAATCTTTGTTAAACCAACTTGTTTAAAGGTAAAAGAGTTAGAAAATTATAGGAAAGGAAATCATATTATAAGAGTGGTGATACATAAAAACTATTTTCCACATGAATGTCAGATTCTAGTGCACAATACAACAAAATCACAAACCATTCCCAAAATCTAAAGATTATATTAAAAATATTTCAATGTAGAGGTGAGAAATATAAAAAATGACATAAGTTAAATGAGTTGAAAGGCAAACTTTTAACATTCAAGATAGTAATACACATGTAGAAATTTAATACACTTGGATACACACTATATGACTAGTTATACTAAGAACTCTTGTTTAGGTATGAAGGATAAAGTTGGCACAAAGATGGAAAATCATCACATGTTACCACTATACATCTATTTCACACTTAGACCAAAAACCCAAAAAAATCTTAAAGGAAATAGATTTATGCTAAATTCTTAAAGATATAACTTGAATCATTCTAGTAGGGTTTTTCCATACACCATGTGCTCTCTTTTTCACTTTATAAGGGGCTATATATATATATATATATATATATATATATATATATATATATATATATATATATATATATATATATATAGCAAGAAGGAAGAGAGAGAGTAAAGCTTTTTGGCATCAAGGAGAGGAATCAATTATGTTAGAAGTCATTGTCTTCAACTATAACTATCTTTGCCAATGATGCTCATTAGGGTACTCTAATTGATCGATGTCACCCTCCCGAATGCCCTTCACTTGCCCTCTTGGAGATGATTTTTAAATGACTACTTAAAAAAAATAGCTACATGGGAATGGCACAAAAAATGGTTGTTGCTAATGGAGCCACCTATTAGAGATTTGTTTTGGCACCCAACTGGTTCTCCTTGGCTTGTTGTGATGCAGGATGGCATGGAGAGAAGTTGTTTTTATTCTATTTGGATTTGTCTTTCCTTTATGATTGGTCCTCAAGGAATGGCTCGGATTGGTGATTCTAAGTCATTGATCTACTGGGCATCGATACCTATGGATCATCCTCCATCTATCTTTGGTAAGTTGACTCTACTCTAGCTCATGCCACATGGAAACTTCTCATTTGTCTTTGTCTTTTTAGAAAGATTGTTTTGGATTAAATGTTAGAAATAATTATTTTAGGTTTTTACTAAGTGTCCCTTTGAAAACTTTTTAAAGGACACTTTTACTAAGAAAGACCATTTAGATTTGTGAAAATACCCCTTTTGAAGGGTAAGAGACCTTTAAAACTTTAGAAATGTACCCTTTAGAAGGATGGATTTGCCCTTCATAAAATTTAAACTACCCTTTGGAATAATTAAATCTGCTCTTTAGAAGAATGGAGTGCCCTTCAAAAGCTTTTAAAGTGTTCCTTCAGAAGTGTTGAAACATTTAAAATTATTGTAATAGGCATTTTTGAAGGGAACATGACCTTCAAAAAATTTTAAAAATTTTACCTTGAGATATCCAAGGGGAATTATCAAGACCATTTTAGGTTTCCTAAGACCTATTACTTACTCACTTCAGACCTCTCATTGCTCTCTACTTATAAAGAAATTTAAGACTTGATCCTTGAAAAACCTAAAGTCATGCATAATTTAAAGCCCATAAAGCATTGGAAGGAATATTTTAGGTTTGTAAAACTAGATCAATTATACTCATGAAAATTTTATAAGTTGAGTCATTTAGAGAACCTGACTTGGTCTTGAAGAGTAACTCAGGTTTATGAGGGGCTAAGACCTGACTTATGGAGAACTTGACATACACTATAATGGAGCCAAAACACTTCAACCTCCTTGAATTGAAACTTTAGACCTCTAAAATGACCTATTATTTCAATTGCTTTTTGGCTTTCCTTGAAAATGGTTGAATAAATTGTACTGAGGTGAAATTTAGTCAACATGACCCACCTAAGAATGAATGAATAATGTGGAAGATGGTTTAGAATGGTAGATGTGTTGAGATTGATGTTTTTTGGAGTGCTTTAGGATTTTTTTTATATTTTGGAAATTTTTAAATAAGGAAAAAGATATTTTTCGATTATTATGAGCAAGAATGGAGGTTCAGATGTAGGAATAACAACCCTAAACTTAGCATGCTATAGGATAAATGAGTAACAACTGAC
Organism: Torreya grandis; assembly: GCA_037957365.1. Classification (NCBI taxonomy): domain Eukaryota; kingdom Viridiplantae; phylum Streptophyta; class Pinopsida; order Cupressales; family Taxaceae; genus Torreya; species Torreya grandis. The sequence continues at coordinate 758,633 of JARHVA010005781.1, forward strand.
AAAATGATGAACTTGGGAATATATAATGGATTAATAAAATTTTAAGCCCCTAAAAAACTAGGGTAAGTATAGACAATGGTTTAATCATGGTAAAATAAGACTGGTTTTCACCATGGTACTTATCCAAAGCACTAGTAAACTAGTTTTCACATTTGGATGATCTATGTACACATTGTTGTTTTTGAATTTTTTTTGTTTTGATTTTTGATTTTTTTTAATATTTGAATTTTTATATACCAATAACAGCATATATAACAATTTTAGGCATAAAATATTATAAGGTGTAAGATGTTCATAGGTTCATCAAGCTCCTTTCCATCTTCTATGGCTAGTTTGTAAGCTCCTGGTCCATATTTGGCAATAACATTGTATGGACCCAACCTGTTAAATTAAAATTTTCCCTTATTATCTCTCTCAAAATTAGTGTTTTGGTGGTTTTCCTTGAGAAAAATATCTATGATTGTAACTTCCTTGGATTTAATCCACTTATTATAGCTACAATAAAGGCAATTATGGTAAAATTGTAGGTGGTTTAAAGCATTGAGTCATTTGTCATCTAAAAGGTCAAGTTCACTTAGGCATGAAGTTTGATTTTATTATTTATCTATGATTTATTGTAATGATATTTAAAAACATGAAATATCAACCTCTATGGGAAGAATAAACTCACTACCATAAACATGGTAAGAAGTGGTTACCCCTATAGGTGTGTAGATACTAGTGCGGTTTAGCCAAAAGGCAGTATATAACTGAGTATGCCAATCATGACTAACTTCATTGAAAACTCTCTCAAGGATGGATAAAATATTTTTCTTGTTTTCCTCATCTTGGGTATTTCCTCATGGGTAGTAAGGAGTAGACCATCTATGTTTGATGTGATAGGTTTGGTAAAGAGTCTTAACATCTCTATTTTTTAAGGATTTACCATTGTCATAATTAGAGTGGAAGGAATACCAAAGTGGTAGATAATGTGGTTGAGGATAAAATTAGAAATTTTATTTATAGTGACATAAGTAAGTGGCACTGCCTCAACCCACTTCATAAAATACTTGATTGCTATTATAATATGCTTATGTCCATTAGAATAACTAGGATTTATCTTTCCAATGAAATCTAACCCCATGTGGAAAATCGTCATGGTGTTGTGATAAGTTAAAAAGATTGTGAGGGACTATGGATAAGATCTCCATATTGTTGATAGGGTATACACTTTTTTACATCGGTGCATGTATCAAATTCCATTGTTATCCAATAATAACCTACTTGGAAAATGTTTTTTTCAAGGACCATACAACTTGAATGAGCTCTACAAATTCCCTCAAGAAATTCTCTAATTACCAAAGTAAACTCTTCAAAATTTTAAAAATGTAGAAGGGTCCCATCATATCCTCGATGATATAGTGTGTTACCAAGGATGGTATAGCATGATGTGTGTTAAATAAAGAATTTTCATTAGTTATATAATAAATTAGATGGGAGGGTATGACTATGAAGGTATTCATAGATATAAGAGTACCATGGAGAATTAAGACCAACCACATTACAAACCATTTATGAATCAGGTGTATCATAAGCAGGTATCCATATATACTCAACTAGAAATTTTTTATGTTTTGTTCTCGAATATAGTAAGGATCCAATTATTGCCATAACATCTACTACTTGATTATTTATTCATGGTACTTATTCAAATTGGATGTAATCAAAATATGATTTTAAGCTATCCTCTATCCTCTTTTAAGTAATTATTTTATTATCATGACCTTGAAATTCATTAGTGACTTGATTGATGATAAGTTTAAAATCACCAAAAATAAAAAGATGTTGGATTCCCCACTAGATTGCCATCTTGAGGCCTATTATGAGACCCTAATATTTTTACATGTTTTTTATATAAGGGAATTTAATTAAGAATGATTTAGAAATGAAATCCCCATCAGGTTTTACCAATGAAATACCTACCCTTGAGCCATGGTTTGTAAAAGAACCATACAAGAAAATATTCCAAACTAGAGATTTATCTATAGACATGATTGTGTCATTCAAGAATTCTATAATGAGAGGTACTTTTACACTGAGTTGTGTTTCTACCAATACATATTATAAAACTTGTCCTTTGATTTATTTTTGATTAAAATACTCTAAATCAAACTCACCAAGAAGCATAACCCACTTAGCCATCCTGCTTATTAGAGTGGTTTTGGATAAAATATATTTAAGAGGGTCAATCTTAGCAATAATCTTGGTTTGATTTTTAAGCATGTAATGCCACAATTTTTAGGAAGCAAAAATAATTGTAATAAAAAATTTTCCTATTTGAGAGTAATTAAACTCATAGAATATCAATTCTCTTCTCAATTAGTAGATTGATTGTTATTTCCCATTATCATCATGCTATGCTAATAATGCCCCAAGTGCAAATTAAGTAGATAAAATGTACAAAAAGAAAGGTTTACCCACAATAGGTGGTATTAAGATTAGTGGGTTTGAAAGATATTACTTGATATTATTGAATCATTTTTTACAATTTTCATTCCATGTAGAAAGAGTATCCTTTGTTATCAAAAAGGTGAATGGGTGATAAATGTTTGCAAGTTGAGATATAAATCTTTGGATTGCTTGAATTTTCCCTTGTAGAATTCTAAGATATTAAAGACTTTTAGGTGGAGGCATATCCATGATAGCTAAAACTTTTGAAGGATCAACTTTAATGCCACATTGTGAAATAATGAATCCTAAAAACTTTCTTGATGTTACACCAAACACATATTTCTTTGGATTTAACCTCATGTTGTACTCTCTCATGTGTTCAAAAATATGGTAAATCACCTAAGGGTGATCTTTCCTAGATTTAGATTTAGCCATAATATAATATACATAGTCTTTCATAATATCATTAAGCATGTCATGAAAAATTATGATCATTATCTATTGATATGTAGCCCCACCAACATTTTTCAAACCAAAAAGCATCACATGATAACAAAATTTACCCCATGGAGTTGTAAATGCCATTTTGTGTTGATTTTAAACAATAATTTTTATCTAATTATAGCTTGAAAAAACATCCATTAAAGATAAAAAATCATGGCTTTCAATTGAATTGAAAATCATATATATGTTAGGCAATGGAAAATCATCTTTTGGGCATGCTTTATTTATATCACAAAATTTCATGCATAATCTAATCCCTTATAGTTTCTTTGACACCGGTAAAATATTTGATATCTAATCTAAATAGTCAATAAGATATATGAAACCAACAACCAAATTCTTCTTTAGTTCTTCCTTTAATAGTATTACAATCTTAGGATACATCTTATAAGGTTTCTATTTGATTGGTTTTACATCTGGGTGCACCATAAGGTGATGAAATACTAACTCTAGATCTATTCCTAGAATATCTACATAATACCATGCAAATACATCAGATAACTCATGAAGAAATAATGTAAATATATTCCTTTATTCTTGAGTGAGTGATATAACATGTTTTAAAATTTTAGGATTTTTTTCAGTGTTGATGTTTACAGGAATGGTTTATTCAACAAGTAGTGTTGATTCATCTTTGTAATCTATGGGTGGTGTAGGAAGATACAAATCTTCCTCAAATTCTTCTTGTTTGGATGTGGAGGTAGAATTGATAGAGTGATTTAATTTATATTCCCTAAAGTATGTTGAATCTACTAGTTATATTAGAAATCCTTTCTTATGGTCACCTACTAGAATTTTATCTCTTATTCTAAAAAATTTCGATATAGCTTCATCATTCTAAAAATGATCAAGTTGATGTGTAGATAGTTGGTCCCATTATAGGAGAGATGCATATACAAGGTCAAGTGTAAGGACAACATTTTCATGGAAAATTTTAGTAAGGGCAATATATTCAAAATAAATAATTATGTAACCCATCTTGTTATCCAAAGAATTATCTTTTTACTCACTAGAAGAGTCACTTTAGGAGAGTGTAAGATATACATTAAGTGGGTAAAATCAGAGACCATGCTTTGCCTCATTTAGTTTTAGTGCTATAGGTTCAATGGAACCTTGTTCATGTAGGCCAAGGCCTTTGCCTCTATAGTTCATTATTTTTCACATGATGGAGTTTTCAATGAGATATTTATTGGTGGAAAAATAAGTAGCTAATTCATAAGAATAAAAATAGGAAGAATTTTAATCATCGATATGTTCATCAATAAGAAGACTTCCCTCGAGAAATTTTATCTAATAAAGATTATTAAAAATTATTTTATCCTTTAAATTATGTGGTTTGTCATATTCATTTAGATTGGCATGTATTTTACTAATGTATAAATCTTGGATGATGTACTTTTTCATGCCTCGACCAATGATTTTAAAATGGGAAGAAGAGGATGAGGATGCTTTGTTATCAGGTGGTGGATTGAAATCTTGCTCAATAGAAGGATTATTTGAATCTAATTTAGTATATGGTTGATTTGAGTCTTTCTTAGATAATATATTTAAAACTTCTTCAGATGGTTGGTTAAATGTTTCAATGGTTAATGCCTTTTCAATGGATACTGAGGGAGTTAGTGTATACATCCAACCACCAATGGGAGGTGTTTGAAAGAAGATTATAGGATGGACATAATTTTTAAGTGAAGGATAATCCTCAATAAGGGTAAAATTATCATCTATGACTAGTCAAAAGTTTTATTTTTGATATTTACCTTCTAATATCTTGCAATATTGGAACAGATGAGGATCACCTTGTATAGTTACTTTCATTCATGCATGGGATACTTTCAAACATTGGTGAAGAGTGAATGGAATGGATTTCATAGAATGAATACATGGATGTAAAAGGAGTATATTTTATGGTAAATCAAGATCAATAACATGAACAAGAGTCTCCTTAATGATATACCTTACCATCAAAGGAAGATGAATTATGCTAATAGACTGATGCTCATTATTATCATACACATTTATAGTGATGATGTTTGTTGCTAATGATGTTATTGGATACCATAGAATTTTTTTGTTATTATTTTACATATATTAGGGGTCAAACCATTATCCATAAAAACCATTTTTACTTTTTGCCCATAAATAGTAACCTCTATATATGATGGGAGGTTATGATCTAAACCTAAAGGAGAAAAATATGAATGATCAAACATGACCTAATTATTTTTACCACAAAACCTATTAATTTTTGGAAATTTGTATGATTAATGTTTTGAGGGACATTTACCTCTTGAAAAACTCTATAAAAAATATCTCTATACACAGGGGTTGTCTTGAGGTCTAAAATTGAGATATTATCTGGTGCTTTCTCAAGATGGTCAGTAATGTTGTACTTATGTTCAACATTAGAGGATGATGAATTTAGGAGGGTAAGCTTTGTGAATATTTTGGTGATGACACATTCATATTTCATCAAAGTATTAAATTTGACATGTCTATGCACCATATCAATGCTATTGATTATAGAATCAAATGGATGACTAGCTTGGTTAACATTACTTGATAATGGTTGTTCTTGTTTCTTCTTGCCCTTTCCTTACTCATGATTAGAGAATGAGTCTTGGAATATCCATAATTTATAATTTTTATATTATTTAGATGATGGATTTTCAACTACTATGTCACCTCTATTAGTGAGGTCTTAACATAGTGTTTTAATTACATAGACTGATTTGTTGAATATCCATTAATCTGATGATATTCACAATATTTATCTTCTTTATACCAATTATGTTTAGGCAAATTTTATTCAAAGGGTTCAGTGTTTTTCCATACAATCATATTTGTATGAGATAACTGTTAAAAACATTCTCGTAAGTGTCACCCAATTGAGTGAACTTATGTTTAGGTCTCCCTTATTTTAGATTCCCACTAAAAATTGTAATGTTGTGTATTGGCTAGTTGTATGTTTATATTCATGGGTTTTGAATCTATTTTACATTAGTTACACCATTTACAAAAATATTATTATTTTTGGAAAAGGATTCTGGTTTGTCTATTGGTTTTGAGGAATTGTTATTATCTGGTTTAAATATTTTGATTGCACATCTATTACTCAAAGTTCTTTCCACTTGAATTCCCTTTTCAATTATCTCATCAAAATATCATTGGCAAAGAAGTAACAAGTGATGTCCCAAATCTGAGTCTAACTTGTCAATATAAATTACCATAAGATATGTTTCAATAAATGACTATGTAAAATGACTTACCATTGCTTACCATCTTTGGAGGAAGGAAGCAAAAGTTTTACCATTGTATTGTTTGGTGTTACACAAATATAAAGTGGTCAAATATTTTTTAATATTATAAGAGAAGTTTTGGACAAATTTTTTAGATAATCATTCAAAGGTGAAGATAGATCCTTTTGAAAGTCATGAGAACCATTCAAGGGCTTGGCCCCTGATACTTCCTAGAAATAAACACAACATATATTCATTTATATAAGTAATGTTCACACATGCATGATATAATCCAATTAGATGTTCCTTGGGAGCTCTTTTAAATTTAAACTTATAAAATTATGGGAGTACAAAGTATTTGAGAAAAGGTGTAGTCATTTTACTCAAATCATATGGATATTAAAAAAATTCCTCAAACTTTAATTGTTTTTATCAATTACAAATGTCATCTTTCAAGCCTTAAACTCTATCCTTTATACTTTGAAATTATTTCATGAGGTATGGGGATAATTGGTCCATATGACTTAATGAAATAGGTGGTTGACTCATGAATTGACTTGTGTTTTGGGGAGTGTGATGATTAATTTTGATTAGATTTTGATTATTGAAATTAATGTTATGGGGGTCTGGAAAGGTGTTGGAGTTATAACCAATGTTTGGATTTGTGCTAAAATAAAAAAATATTTCATTTGAATTTGGGTTAAAACTAAAATTGGTTTGATATAGGTTTGGATTAAAACTAAGGTTGGGGTTTTGTGTAAGGTTTGAGCTTATTTGATTTACATTTGGGTTAAAGCTTGAATTATTTGATGTATTGGCATTGAAGTCCATGGAATAAAGATTAGAGTTTTTACCAAAACTTGTTTAGTTAAACAAATTTGAATTATTTTGTTGTGGAAGCATGTTGGAGTTTAAGTGAAACTGATTAAAACCTATATTTAAATTAGTTTGGTTGGAATTTTGGATTGGGTTATTTTGTTTTAGGTTAAAGTTTGAATTAGAATTTGTGTTTAGATTATTGAAGTTAAGGTTAGAATTAGATTGTGTCTAGTTTTAGTTTGTGTTTATGTTAGGATTTGGGGTAGAATTAAATAAAATATTTAGATCAGAGTTAAATTGATTTGCAGTAGAATTGGGATTTAGATTAGATGGAACCAATCCAAGTAAAAATTAATTTGGTACAATATTATTTAAATTTACAATTTTGAATGGCATGAAACATCATTCATACTAGGATTTGATGATTGATTGGGAATGTTAGAATATGCATTCAATATTTGATTTTGATTGGATGCAATTGGTAAAATTTGTAAGATCTGATTGTTATTGATTAATGAGTTTGAATGAAGATTCAAATTCAAATTAATTTGATTATAACCTTGTTAAATTGGATGCATACCAAAATTTGGTATAATAAAATGTTGATCGATTAAACTTGAATTAGATAAGAGACCCATGTTTAAGTTTGGGTTATTTTATTTTATGACAGGTAAACTTGAATTAGGATTTAGGTTTTGATTAGTGGGGTGCATGATTGATGATTTTTAATGTATATTTAAACTCATTATTTGGATGGTGTTTTGAAGTAATATTTATATCTACATTCATATTAAGATTATCTAAAGGATTGATTGATTGATGAGATTGAAAGTTCATCATCTCTTGGTTTACTTGAGTTGCATGGATTTTTGTGGAAAAACCATGTCTAGTTTGAGATGATTTCTCATGTGAAGTAGTTTTCCCTTTATCTTGAGAGACTTGGGGATGAGGTTATGAGGAAGGAAGGATAAAATTTCTACCCTCTAGAGAAACTTGTGAGATTTTTTGATTAGGATTGTAAGATGAATGTTATTTGCTTGTAATTAGATATTGAAAATCATGTACATCAAATTTAGATGGGAAATTTAATCCAAAGCCCAAATCTCAAATCAATACTTCATTTTTGTTGGACATGATATATATACTCATAAAAGGAGGGTGGAGGTTAGACAAATTTTGCGATACCATCATCTTGTTAAACCCCTCATTCATCTTCTTATTTCTTAGTTATTTCATGTATCTCTACATGATGCTCTTGACTAGGGAATTGAAAGGGGTCATTTCCAAAAGGTTATTCCATTACATTGGGAGGATTTAATATGGCCATTTTCTTAGTAATAAGCATGGATAAAAACAAAAAATTACTCAAAGATAAAGGATGTTTTAAAATAATGGTACTAACCAAAAATTTTATTGAAAAATTCAAATTCTTGAACCAATTATTTTAAGTTTTTATATAAAGATTTGATTTTAGGATATGTTTTGAGCTTAAAAGAACTAGTTTTCAAACAATGATTTTTTATCACATGGTATACATAAAGAAATAAAAAATAACATTTATATTCTAAATAGTCAATAAATTTCACATGAAAGGTGAAAAACTAAGATGAGGGTCATGAACAACTATTGGGTCTTCTGATGTCACTGACTCATCCATAATCTTAGTTGTGGCCTAATATTTTAAGGCACTAACCATGAAGGATCCTGACATTCCCATGGCCCACTGAGTATAATTTAAAGATTGTGTGGAAGGTATATTCTCATCACTATTTGATAACTAATTTAGCTAAGTTGAATGGCAAAAAAAGGTTATCCTAGGTTTAAGGTTTAAATAACATTATCTAGGGGAAATTATGAAATAAATAGATAAAGTGAATGCACACTATGGATATTGTCCAAAGTTCCCAACATATCTATATGGGTATCAATGTGTTTATAATTGATGATATCATATTTTGAGGCAACTATTGAAAGCTTGGGTATTGAAACATGAAAGCCAATCATGTTATAGTGTTCTTAAAATGCATAACTGCTTAGGCAATTAAAATAACTGGATATTGATTTATATACCCCATTGATAAATGGGTTTTGGCCTAATACATGGTGGTAAAATCAATAATCAATAAATCCCCTAAAAAATAAAATAAAAATTAATTATCCATTTCTAATTTCTGAGTATCATCAACAATATGACACCAAGGAAAGAACATACATGGGCACTACTTAGGTAGTATAGAAAATTATGGAAATGTTTCTAATTCTAAAGTATAATAACTAATTTGACACCAAAGGAATAGAATAAATAATTTCCAAAATTACAAATAAAATGCTAAAATGAGATGTGATGTAATTACTAAGAACTTTGAAAACAAGATTGAAAGCATTAGTAAAAGAAATTGTTTTTTATCCTTTTTGATGATTACCTTTGACAAATTCTCTATAAAAAAAATTTTTAGAATGTTTAATTAATATTTAATCAAGGAAACCTATAATAAAACAATAATAAACCAAAAAAAAATTAAAAAAATCACTTCTCTATGATAAATCCACAGTTATGTAGAAAGACAGGAAAACAAAATTGTAATAAAGTAAACATAGGAAAAAGATAGAATATAGAAAATATAGATCAAATAATTTTACACTTAAAAATGATTTTTATACTCTATATGATGATTTCACTATCCACAGAGACAACTTTACTATTCAAAATGATGAAAACGTAACCTAGAGAAATGATTTCGCTACAAAAAAGGATGATTTTTCTACATAAAAATATGAATTCACTGCTAAGGATGATGATTTAGCTATTCAAACCTAAAAACATAGAACATAAAATAAAATGAATAAAAAAATTATTTCAATACTCAATTGAATGACTTCACTACTAAGAATGATAATTTCTCTATTAAATACAATGATTTCGTTAAAAATTATACTAATTTAACTTTTTCCCTATAGCAAAGAATTACAAAAAATTAAAACATAAATAGAAATATAAGGTGAATATAAATCCAATGATGTAAATAAAATAAGGAAAAATAGACTAAAAAATTGTTAAAAATTAATTTCACTATTACGAGGTATATTTTTGTTATTGATGTTTCTAAATTTGTTGTTACATAGTGGGCATACATGGCCAAGCAAAAAAATCTTGATAATAACTTTTAGCTTATACCAAAACTCAAAAATAACAAGATTAAGTGCATATGCAAATAAAAATAACAAAAATCAAATAAAAAATTATTCTAAATGTAAATATGATGTACAAAGGATGAAAAAGATGAGGGACTATCCCATTGGATGTGCTAAAAATGTGTGAGCTAAATTTAGATGTGATAAGAAATCAACTAATAATGCAATCTTAATCTAAGCTAAATTAAACATTGGATAGAGGAATAAACAAAGAAAATACAAAACATAAACTTTCACTTCAAATGTGACATTTTTCTCCATTATAATGTAAAATTGATTTTCTCTTTAAAAATATGGTGCTCACTCTTCCAATACAAAGGAGAACATGTAGTGTTTTGGAGCAAAAGGAGTTTTTATATACTTTTATTCACTTTGATTTTCTTGGATTAGATTTTGGATTGAATAGAACTTCATTAGCATAAATTAGGATTCTTTAAAATGAAGGTTTTTAATCTTTTTTACAGATTTTTGGAAGATCTAATGGTGGAGTATTATTTGGATTTATTAAATGATCCAAATAATCAATGGTGGACAGTTAGTCCTCACCCATGAGGATGAAGACTATTTAAAATTGTTAAGAGAAGCATGGGATTGGTTAGTTGAGTCAGCATAAATAAGTCAAACTTATTGACAACTCAGGGGATGACTCATTAGAGGTTGATAAAATTGTGGGTTTGGTTAGGATGAGGGAATAAAAGTTGGAATATGTTGGATGAAGTATAAAATCTGGATTTTATATTTATAATAAGGATTTATCATGTGCATAATTGAAAATTTTGACTTATTCAATTATTTGAATTTTGAGAGAGATGTGATGAATTATTTTAAGAAGAATTATTAATATATTTTAGGTGTATTTTGACACTAAATGAAATTTGGGTGACTACACAACTAATAATTATTCATATAGACAATGAAGGAGTAGTGAAGCTTGTTCAAAATCCAATATTTCATGAATGTACTAAACACATAGAGGTTAAAGTTCATTTTATTTGTGAACATGTTCAGAAAAACAAAATCTAGCTACAATATTAACTAAAAGATCAACAACATGAAAATGTTCTATTTAAATCAATTATGTGGGAAAAATTTGAGGCATTTATAGAATATCTCTCTTGTTCACTTAATAAAATGTTGAATTAAGGGGGTGAATATTAGGTTTATCCTAAGGGGGGATTAATTCACCATTTAAAATAAATGTAGTTTAGTAATGTTTTATTACTCATGGTAGTTAGGATTATTAATAATTTTTTTTGGTAATTGATGGTGTCTCGTAACTTTTCTCACATGGTATTATCATTGTATTAGACCTATCAACCTGACACACTCTTAGGCACACTATCATAAGGTGAGTCTAATAGACTAATCCCTTGGGCTTATGCTAGTTCCCCACTCGACACTCACAGTTCAATTAGTGCTCGACTCTATGACCTAGTGGTTACCATTGCAATGGCTTACCATTGTGGTATAATCTTGAGGACTATTAATAAGTTTTTTTAATCAAAATTTCTATAATTTATTTTTTAAATACTTATCTTTGAATTTTAATATCTTCTACATAAATATATGATAATGCCTACCCTATTATATATGGAATGTTATTAGCATTAATATTTATATAAATATATGTCTACAAACACTTCTTTATGGTTATGAAATAATAATATTATTTCTCCATAATACAACAGTCCTATATACATACATTGGCTTGTCAACTATAATTCTTTTATCATGCACAATAATATGATTGATGTGGTTCTAGTGATAATCTTATCTCAATGTGATTCTTATCTAATAAATGTTTCTCTCAAACATAATAATATGATGTGGCCAAAAAATTACAAAGTTATGATAAATATGAACACACACCCTTATATGGTATTAAAATTTTATTCACAATTAGTCCTAAGAGATGTCTAACTTGATTTTATGTTATATTTGATCTAGGATTATACAATATATTGCATGGATTCCCTTAGTTTAATGAAATAAAATCAATATATTGAATAATTCACAATTAAATTAAGTTTATTTATTAAAAATGTCCACACCATTCATGGCTCACCTTATGACAAACCTACTGCACCTTGAAAGGTAACAATCATTTATCCTAAGGTATCCCTTATGAATCCTTCACCAATAGAGTCATCCTATGCACATAATATATTTTAACTAGAGATATTACCATCTACCATGCAATATTATCAAGATCCAATCCCTTTAGTTGCACCTCTATGACATATATCACCTTGACATCTAAATCCTAAAGTTGAATTGATAACTAGTACAATCATTGTAGCACATCATATTTTGGCACAATATTCAATAATTCTTCATCATGTAAAAAATATTATTGTTTTACCACATTATAAACACATGATTCCTAAATATGATAATAATTGTATAAATATCATGACCGTCAAGAGAAATATCTTTTTTTTATGATTTGGATATAAGCATTGAAAACGTCACATGGTAGCCTCGTTAACTCACATATGGGATTTAATGCATACATATTTTGATGTATCATTACTATACCATAATATTGTAAATAACTTTTATTCTTTTGTGTGTTGTGATTTACATGTGCCTTCCTCCTAGTGCTTAGCTTTTGAAAAATCATATATATATATATATATATATATATATATATTTATCTTTTTACTTTTATCTTAGTCATATGATACACATCATCCCTATCTACCTAATATATATATATATATATATATATATATATATATATATATATATATATATATATATATATATATATATATATATCTTTTTACGTTTATCTTAGTCATATGATACACATCATCCCTATCTACCTACACTAGAGAGTTTTACACCTCCATGTTGTCACACATGTTTCTTAAACTATACTTTGAATATGTAAGAGAAAAAATATTTTGGATAAATATGCTTATGGTCACATTTTCATCCCTCCCATGGGGGGAACATTTATTATTAATTTGATAATTACATAGTAACCCCATTTTAATAACTCAAATTTCATATGTTTGGAGACATCTGTAGATACATCATGCTTATTACTAATTAATTACATATTATATACATATCTTAATCATGTACATGGATATATTCATGTTATCTTAGAATATTAATAAATTGGATTGGTGTATTATGCTACTTGTCATAAATATTTTACACATTTATATCCTTACATATATCGTTATTATTTGGTCCTCTTTCTTGAGATTGATTGTATTCTTGTTTTTTATATACATCAAATGAAACTTGTCTTATATTTTTATAGACATTATTATATCCACTTGTTTCATGTTGTAAGTTATGTTTCATTATCCTTTAACATTTGACAATTTATCTTATTATTATCACCTACATTATCCTTTATGATGATGTCAACATACTTATCAAGACCTTGTGTCATAAAATGTAATGAATTTTGAGGGAATACTTATGCTTCTTAGAATCCTCATCATCTCATTATTCTAGTTTAAGAGCCTTGATCAATTTCTTTACTATGTCACCCCATTCCTTTTTACACTAGATTCCTTCTCTTTTACTCATATAACTAAAAAATTAAAAAAATAGTTTCACACATGATCATATCTATTTACCTATGGGGTAATCATATTCATGCATGATATCTATTGATTACATATATATAAACATCTTTGCTTATGGGGGAATTGTACTCTCACATATTTTTCACTAACATATTATGAGTTTCTTCAAACATGAATTTAGCATAATATGTACATGGAGGAATGACACCCATATTCTAGACTACACATTTTCCAGATCATACTAGTATCACATTAATACACCATATTGCTCGCATTCCTTTCCCTAGTACATTAGATGGGCGTTCATGTCCTTAACACTATTTACATCTTAACATTTATTGTTTTACATGCACACTATTCAATTTATTATATATTTCATAGTGGTGTACATGACACATGTTCCCATATTGGGACATTTCACCCATGTATATTTATTATATACATTTCCACTTCATGGTTCCAAATTTAAATTATAGATATTTCATGTACATTGATATATGATTAGTTAAAATCAATTATTCATTTATTTAAATATCTTACTATCTTTAAGTAATTTTAAATTGGGAGGTATGGCATATTTACCATGAAAATATTATCCTTAACTTATGATTCACTTATGATTTGGCCTTGCCATATAGTCAACTATATCATATATCATTACATTTAGATTTAATCATACATTTTGGAATCTATAATAAATATTTGGATTTCACATTTACATTGATAGATCATGATACTTAGTAAAATATTTGAGAAATTTATCACTCTATGCTTATCATTTTTATATATACATAGTTCATACACTTCCCATCTCAGGCCCAAAACATATCCAAATTGGAAAATTCAAAATATTGGTAAAAATCAAAAATTCAAAAACATTGGCAAAATTTAAAAATTCAAAAACATTGGAAAAAAATTAAAAATTCAAAAAAATTGGTAAAATTAAAAAATATTTATTTATACATGTTACATTTTCATCTATGATAAAGTTTTTCATTATCCATAGTTTAAACATATGTTTTTTCATGGTATTTTCTAGAGTGGATGCTATACAAATCATAGGTTACATGATACTCATTTTCACACTTTGCACCCATATCATGGAGGACTAATTTCATAGACAAAACATCTAAGATTGGATTAATTTCTATTTCAAAGTATTTTTTTATGATAATATCTATCCTTGCTTGTCTTTTTTCATATTGAGGTAGAATACATTGAATACCACATCTTCAACTAGTATATACATCTTATATCACATAGATGTTCTACATTATGATTTTTACATAAATAGATTGACTATTGTACATTAATTATTGTTTACATATGCATGAATTTCTTGTGTGTCTATCATTTTCCATAGAGAATCTCCTATTATTCATGTCTTGTGTGTCATCTCACTAACTTGTCTTGTCACTAACTTAGGTGTGGTCACTAACATTATGTGATCCTAATTTAGTACACTCTATTACTATACTATAATTATATCCTTGATTTATATCAGGCATATTATTCTATATTTTTGTGATACTTATCTTTCCATGGTTTACACCGTGCATCTATGGGGGCATGCTAATTATGTGTGTTCTCTTTACTTTATGTATCCAAACTAAGGTTCTGTTTGTAAAAATTTGGGGAAAAGTTATTATTTACCATTTTGTTTTGTCAAATGGGAAATTATACCCTATCATGTTGTGCTTGATATGATACTATCTTTATTATTATAGATTTCACTTTACATGAATATATGAAGCATAAATAGATGCTATTTAAAACTTAAAAATATATAATTTTTTCAAAAAATTATGATTGTGGAAAATTTAAAATTTCATATGTTTCTAGGATTTTAGCATGCTTTGATTAAATTGGTTTTCCTAACATATGAAGCATTTAACATTTATCTTTTGATATGAATGATTGGAAAAAAAAACTATCCCCTACCTAAAAATGGAGGCATATGTTAAGGCATTTAAAAAAATAAATATTGAAATAATTACAGGAAATTAATATACTTCCTTGATGGATAAGTGAATTAGGTGTTGGTAAATTCTAGAGAAGTGTGAGATATGAATAAAAAACTATTAAAAGTGTAAATAGGTTTTTGAGGACTCTTAAAGAAGTGTTGGATATGTTTCAATATGTACTAAAATTATTTCTGGTCAAATATTTGGGGTAATACCAAGTATATGTATTCATTCCTATTCTCTCTTTTCAAATTTAAATTCAAAAAATATAAAAATTTGAAAATAAAAAACATATAATGAGAATTTGAGTATCTATAACATTTGGAATTTGTTTTAGGTATATCAACTATATAGTGTGGATGTAAGGTTAACTCAAGTATGAATCATAAACCATCTATCCTTCCCTAAGTGAATGTGTGTGTTTCAATTATTTACATTTATAATTTGATGCATGAATAGATATCACCCACATAAAAATGGGTTCATTATGTAGAAAAATAATTTTTTCACAAGACCTTTATTCTAAATGTCATACCCATAATTTACCTTATTTGAAAAACTTTTACATTTTAGTCTAGGGATATATTGGCTACACATAAGTATACACTTGGTTCATTGAGCCTATAAAACACTTAAACAATCATCAATAAACTATATATTAATATATTTGCACTGCTAATCACATATTAACTAACTTTGCCTTAAAAATAGAGCTTGACTCTTATTTGGGACATATCTATGTACTATACAATTATGTCTCAGATAAACATGTATATTATATGGGTTTTTAACCTTCAAATATGTGGTCCCATTTGAAATTTTTTATTTATAAATTTAATTAAATTTTAATTTACACATTTATATATTTAACTAATATTTATAAGTTATCCTATGCTAACCTATATATACAAGGTATTACAACACAAATTAAAGGAGTAAATCTACATGTTTGAGAGTAAAAAAGGAGATATACATATTAATGGTCAATCCTTGATCCAAAAATCAAATATAATATGTCATACTTGAAAAATTATCACTCTATCTTGGTATCTCTTTAATTCCCTTGTGCCAAAATATGTAATTAGACTTCATACTTCTATCCCATCACTTATAGGGAAGAGGAGATTCAAAACCCTCACTTGAGCTATTCCATGCACTCAAATAACTATGTGGAGGTGTAATTAATTTGTAAAATTTCCTTAGTGATTTTCAAAGTACGTTAATTTTTTATTTTTTTTTAGAGTGTCCAGATTGGTTAATGAGGATATTCTTCTATTCTACACATTATACCCAATAAATTAGTGAAGTGAAGGTACATGTGTAACATAAAGGAAACAATGCACAAGGGACATAAATGTTAGCCCAAAAGACCATATAAGGACAAAAACTATGCAAATAAAAATACATAGCCTTGATGATACCATCATGATTGGGTCTATATAGGATACAACCTCATAGTGCATGGGTCTATCTATGATAATAGAATTTTAAAAATTTAAGAGAAAGTTGTATACATGTGATCACTCTTTATCTCTATTTAATTTACATTGCTTAGTCTAGTTTCATTATGGTAATTAGACTTGTTCTATTCATAGTCTATTAAATATATTTGAATAATGAACTTTAATTTATGTATTCTTATACCTATTTAATTGTAAATTATTTACTACTCATTTTGTATAAAAAATAGAATTAGGGTAAACACATAGTTGGAGTATTAGATCTAATCAATTATAGGGGAATAATATGAAATCAACAATTAAAAACATGCACCATGTAAATTCCTTAGGTTTTTTTTCAAAAATATTTAGGAAACATTAACCTAGATCTTTAGAATAAATATAAAGGAACAATGGCCAATATTTTTGAGAGAATAAAATAGAACAAGCCTTAGAGAATTAAAAAAATAAATACATAGTTACTCTAAGTAATCATTTTAAAATAATGGTGCATAATGGTAATAATATTATGCACAACTTATTAGAACTAGGGCACAAGATACATTTAAGATAATACATTAAATAATGGTAATCATATTCACACTATTTCTTGAATATAGATATTGAAAGTATAATTGAACTATGAATAAGTAATGACGATGAAAATAAATTGGAAAGAGATTAAAATAAATGAAACATACAAACTTGGGTTATGTTATTGACTTTTGGTGTTGAAAAATAGGTTTTGAAACTAATCAAATTGAAAGAATAGAATTGGACCATAATCTAGAAGATGACCAAAATTATGGGACCCATAAATATTGTTGATAAGAATTTTTTAATTTATTATGGTAAATTTCCATTGATTGTGACTTCTTAGTTATGATTATGGAAATTCAGGTTTCCATTGGCTGAAATTTTACAAGATCCTTCGTCATAAGTGGATGAACAAGGTTTATTCCTCACATTTGTGAATTGGCACAAATGATTTTAAAAATGAGATATAATATTGAAGTGATCCTAATTTGACTTAATCACCTAAGAATAGATCCAAAGAAGAAATAAATTTTTAGTCAAATGGCATTCCCCACGTTAAGGGTTATAGTTACATATCATAATATTGTAAATTTAGTTTAATGTAGTTATAATATATGCTAATTTACATAACATGTGTGAGAGTTAGGAAATCACCTATCTCCATATATAGTCAAATTAAATCACATGAAATTATATTAGGACTTATTTTGGTATAACTATGTAGAAATAGAATCCTTTGAAATCAAATTATGTCTTGAAGAGTAGAATAATCATGATAATGTAACTATGACTTGTGGAATGCCTTGATACTTGTTATTGAAATGATTTATGATGTGTTATATATATATATGTATGTATGTATGTATGTATGTATGTATGTTGTATGTATGTATGTATGTATTTAATCATAAAATTAAAATAAGGACATATTTTCTTAAAAAATAACCTAAGAAAAGAGAAAAACCCAAAAAAACAAGTCCAAACATCGAAATATTGGGAAAAGCAGAAAACATGCCCACAAAAGAAGAATGACAAAAATTATTGGACCCATAAATATTGTTAGCACACAAATTATAGAGGAAAAGGTAGGGAGAGGCCTCCATGCATAGATTAAATGTACAAGTGAGAGAAGATATAGAATCATGAGGCCACATGAAAAATAAAGAAGAAGAAAAAACACATGGAAAAATTTTAATAAGTACCTACTTTTAACCAATGATTAACATGCACAAACCCACCCTAGCAAATTTTTAATAGTAAGACTTATACCAAAATTATATGTCTACAAAATGACCCAATTTGATGTGCATTTATATAATTTTTTTTGAAAAAGTGATACTTGAATACTACCTGAAGGATGGAAGATGAACTCAATTATTTTTTAGATTGGGTGCACACACACTCAATTTTAAACAACTCAAATATCCATGCAATAAAATATGAATGCAAATGAGTAGTTAATGTATTGGTAAATTGATAGCTAATGTAATTGAAATGGAATAAAATTATGAATAATAAAAGGAATGAATACACTTAGTGGTACATGAACCATGTTGTTGTTCCCTAAACTTTGAATTTTGATTATTATAACTAGAATATAGGTGTTTGGGGATGAAACTATATTTATTGATTAGGGATGCAAAAATAATATGGTCTCACTACATAGGAGAAAATACACTCTACTTCTTGGCGTAATAAGTAGACAAATTTGGTCTCATTACATAGGAGTAGGAATATAGTTGGTCTCATTGCATAGAGGCAAGGACATATATGATCTAATTGTGCTAGCGTATTTAATAATTCATATGGTTTTGTATGGTTTAAGATATACTTGTAATATATTTCATGGATAAGTTTTAATTGGTGCACACTTGTCCATAACCTATTATTCTATAATATTATCAATTAAGTATTACTTAATTTAATTTTGTTAATAATAGGTAAGTGTTTTATCTGTATTGGGACTAATGTGATTAACTAATGCTAATTAGATATAACTATTATAAATGAGTTTAGATTATAAGATATATAGATATACAAAATAATGAATGTAAATGATCAAAATTGATTTGGAACTCTAGATTACTAAATATATAAATTACAATAAAGGGATAACATACTTAGAGGTTAACTGCTTTGTGAAAGACTAAAACTATAGGAAAGTGATGAAAAGGATGTAAAAATAGACCACACATCACTCAAATTAGGATTTGGATCTCTATATGAACCTAGATGATATCATTATCCTCTAGTTAGTACCATCAGATGATATGTTATTTATTATATTATTCTATCTTTACAAGTTTTCTTTCTATTTTTGATTTAAACAACTACACCTATTTGTATTTTGACTATGTGTGTGATCTCAAGGTCTAATTTATGTGTGACTCACCTAAATTTTTCACCTTCACTTGAAACCTTGGGTCCACTTACAATGATATAATTAGGCATATAAAAGGGAAGCATAGGTGGGTTGATTTAACACTGGCAAAGACCCATTGAATGGTTGAGTTCTACCTACATATGTAATACTATAAATAGGGAAGTCAAACCACATGTAGTTTTCCCTTGTTCATTCAATATGTGCAACCAATAATCTATCTCTTTATACTTGGAAAATGACTAATTTGTCTTGGCTATTGAGTTCTTTATACTTGGTAAAGACTTGATCCTAGTGACTGATTGAAAATTTTGGAAAAATATAACAATCTTATTGAATTTACAAGGGTCCGAGTATGTTTGATAAGTTCTTACATGATGGGTAATACATATATACCTAGTTATATCTAAAAAAGAATTATTGTGTAATTTATTACATCACTAATATGTAAAACATGTGAGATGACCTATAATAATGGTTTAAATCTAAAATATGACCATTTTTTAGTATAAGATGAAACTTCTAGACTTAGATTTTTCCATTAGACAATATGTTTTGATTTGACGTTATTATGTAGGAGATAAAAAATTATTTGATGATTTGGAGATGTTTGATTATGATAAATAGATAATTTAATATAGACTATTATATTTAGTTTAGGTGATTGTGATAAACTTGGGAATGATATACCCATACAAGCTATGAGGATGTGACATAATGGTGAATGAGATTCATATATGCACAAACAAGTCATATAGGGTGAAGGTGAGTCAAAACTAACATTTCCAAGTATCAATTACTATGTTTTAGTGTCTACAAATCCCTCCCTTTTATTATAGTGTTAAAATGAAATATAAATACTAGATTAAAATGTTAAATAAGGATACATAATTTTATACAACACATTTTATATTTGAAAGATGTTCCACACATGCAGCTCACTCCTACCAAACCTACAATGAAAATGTATTAGTTGATATCCCTGGAATAAAATCTGAAAATACTTAAATTAGAATTTGAAATTAAAGATCAAGGAAAGGGTACACTTATATGTGGGTGAACCATGTTTCCCTATAACTTGTTGGAGATGATGCTTCCTTATTAAAGCATTAGGTAATGGTTCCTTTTGCTGAACCCTTTAAATATCAATGGTGATCAGTCCTCAATTTTGTGTAACTAAGGAAAATTGCATGGATTAAGAAGGAAAATGACCCCTAACTCTAATTAAATAAAAAAAAGGGAATAGTGAAAAGACATTGAGTATTGTAGAGACTCATCTATGCTAACCAATGTAAATAATATTACACTAATATTTTAACCCCAAGATAGAAGTTAAGAGCCACACATTAAGATCATGGAGTAACTCCATGACATTGAACATCACAAAACCTTAAACATAGAACTCAATTAAACATGAATAAAGTGTTGTAGACAAATTTATAAATTCATGGTTTATTGATACTTATTACTATGAAATATTCTTGGAAAATATAATTTTTTATAGTGTAAATTTCTATTAATAGCTTCATGCACCATAGTCTAAACTTCAGTGTTAATATTGGTAAACTTTGATAATGTGTATGCATGAACCAACTTATTACCCCATAATCTAAATTGATTAGTGATAGTATGTTATATGATTTCATGCATCTATATGACATTTATGTTTTGTATCTAAAAAATATGAATATTTTTAACTCACGCATTGTGAAATGAGTGCACATGTCCTACATTTATCCCTAAATGTATCTAAAATATATATATTTATAAATGTCCCAGTCTAATATCTAAACCACTATGTAATATTTTTAACCTATATAATATGTGTCAAAATATGTACTATGTGCTCATGGAGGCTCAAGTTTATATGATAAACCAACTAATATCCCCCCTTTTGAGGTAAGGGACATATCCTAAAAATCATTTATCTCAAAATAATGATATAATTATTTCATATAATGTATAAATATGTAATCATGTCAGCATGTGGATAATATGTAATTTATTATATAATATGTCATCAAAATATGTATAAAACATATGTAATGTAAGGATATATAATTTTCATGTCAAGATGTAGATATAAATTAGGAATGTATTAGGAATAATCACTGATAAATTTATTCAATAAAAATGTGAAAGAAAGGTACATGATATGGATTATGAACTTGACATAATGGGGAGGTGATTGATATGGGTCATGACACCTACAAACTTAATAATCAGAAAAATATCAACAACTAATAAGAATTACACACTACAGTAGAAAATGTCATGTATAAGGCCAATTGGCCACATACAAGGGATAATGAATGTTGAATAAACAAGTTCAAGGAGCCAAAATGAAGAGGTAATAAATCCATATATATAAGGATAAGGAGTCATAAAAATGGAAAATAAATGTTTCATGCACAATTATAAGGAGACACAAATAAGGGGCAATAAATGCCACACACATAAGGATAAGGAGTGATAAAAAGGCCAAGGGGATGTATACAATATATAAGAAATATATATCCTATTATAAAATTAAACAACATCAAATAAATATAGATCATGTAAAGTAGTCTACACCATCTATATGTATGGGCTAGTTTGATCTATAACTATCCTCTCTTTTAATAGACTAGGACTTGAATAAGGCCATAACAATAAATCCTACATATACTTGGATGATTGATTAAGGACCTAGAATAGATACATACCTTGTAGAAGTTAATATAAATTCAAATTTTTAGAGGAAAGGGTTCTAAATCCTAATCTTATGACATTGGGTATAACACTCACTAGGGATCAATGATTACAAATGTTATAATAAAGAGGTGTATCAAGGATGTAATAAGGATTATTAAATAAAGGAAATAAAAAAAAGGGTAAAGTAATCCAGGATAGATAAAAACACTAAACTAATAAAAAGGCTATTGGTGAAATGGTCAACTAATGGGCAGTCTATGTAACCTAAGGTGATAAGTGGCAAACATAAGCAATCCTATATCTATACCAAATTATTTAGTATAAGGAGGGGTATAAGTTAGGATGAACACATACATTCACAATATAAATAAGAAAAAAAATATAATATAATAATTATATAAAGGAAATAAAGTAGGTATGGATATAATTATCTCTAGGTGGCCCTTCGATGCTTTAATCTCCCCCTTGGGATCAAGTGACACTTTACAAGAGATGATGTAGGTTGAAGAATTAAAATAGAAAGATGAAGATATAAGTATCATTATTTGGGTAATCTAAATAAAATGTGTACCTCTTCATTTCAAATTCTCTTATTGATCTTTAAAGACCATAATAAATACTAGACCCCCAAGATAAGACTCTAAACATCCAACTCCTTTAAATACTACTTATGAGAAAAAAATGTGAGTGTCAAAAAAGTAGATGAATGTGATATATGTGTATCTATTTCTATGCACATATGTATGTATACACAAACACACACACACACACACACACACACACACACACACACACACACAGAGACACACACACACACACACACACA
Source organism: Torreya grandis (assembly GCA_037957365.1). NCBI lineage: Eukaryota > Viridiplantae > Streptophyta > Pinopsida > Cupressales > Taxaceae > Torreya > Torreya grandis. The sequence goes on from JARHVA010005781.1 coordinate 782,205, forward strand.
CACATGCATATGTACACATACACAAACACATATGTACATATATATGTATGTATACACACATATACATATATACATACATACCTACATAAACACACACACACACACACACACACACACACACACACACACACACACACACACACACACACACACACACACACACACACACACAAATTCACATTGGATAAAAATATTATCCCTATATATAGATCAAATACTAAAAATTAAATATGAACTTTAAGACTATGGTCTATGGTAGAAGCTAAGGTTATTTTTTGGGGAATTGATCTTGCATTTAAGATAGGTCTAGATAATCTATAGGTGGAGGGAGATTCATTTCACATCATCAAATGTTTGAAAATTTCCTCCCAACCCTCTTAGAATATAACTAGTATTATTAAAGACACTAAAAATATGATTGCTTTCTTCAAAACGATATCTCTTGATCATGTTTATAGAGAAGCTAACATAAGTGTAGATAAAATGGAAAATATAGGGGTTCTTAGTGGATCCCTCACCCATTGGAAAAGTGACATGACATTTCCTATTGATGTCACCCCTTTTATTAAGATCAACAAAGTAAAACACAATGTGTGAATTTATGGGGCCCATAATTTTTAAACACAATCACCAAGGGAGGAGGAAAGATTGTATGTGTAAGGCCATCATGTCTCACCCACATCTTAAGAGTCTACATGTTTGAATTTATTTACATGAATCTATAATTATTCAAATGACAACATTCAACATCATTTTAGATTTCATTGCTAGGGTCCTATTCCATGAAAAGTGTAGAAAAGAAAATAGTTGAGGATGGGAGGTGATAGCAATTGGGTTGAGCCAATTTCCTACACAAAATTAAAGGAAGATGCATATGTTTATAAACAGATGATCAAGGGTAGGTTTGTTGGCTATATTGAGAGACTGGTAAGCCATGATGTGGTGATATATAAAGACTTAGATCATGGATAGAATGATAGAGAGGTTTGAATGCATGGACTGAAACTTATTGTCACAGATTAAGTTATAGGCAAAATAAATGGCATGGATTGTTTAGGGGTGAAGGTTTTTGCAAATAAAAAGAGGAAGGAAGAATTATTTAACATCTTCTATAGTATTGAAAATAAGCCCAAATCATCAAATCAAAAAGGGATCTTAAGGGTGGACCTCCTCAGGAAATGGTCGTATGTGTGCCTCCAAATAAGGAGGTACATCACCCTTGAGGGTCAGAACATGGTAATATTTTCTCACCATTTTCTACTCCTCAATCACTTTAGGGGCCACTTGTAAGTATTCTTTTTTTTTATCAAATCATTAGAAGTGTCTATTGATAACTTCAAATTTAATCCTTCATCTGACATAATCCATTAGGAGCTCGTCTTAATCCCTGTCAAAAGAGGGGAACCCATTTATAAAAAGGTATTAATGGAGGGAATTCACATTACAAGTGTTCAAAAGGATTCTAAATAAGAAGATGATTTCTTCTTAAAACCAAAAAATGAGCATGCACAGGGACATATCATTTTCTTTGGGACAAATAATTTTTAGGGAGACTTTCACCCTAGTGGAATCCAAAACGGGGCCCTTGAATTTGTCACACCCATTTCCAGTATGGTTTGGGCCTCTTTTAACTTTAAACTAAAATAAAAAATAGAACAGTTCATTGAGAAGCTGCAAAATAAGGTGGTAATTTATAAAATTTTGAGCATTGAGATCTCTGATGAGTTTGAGATTCTCCAAAAACATTTGATCTTTGGTGAATTATTTATGGTTAAGTATGACCTTTAATAGGACAAGGAGGAAGAAGAGGTTGTAGATAAAACCCCAAAAGGAGTTAGAACTAACTATAGTGGTAAGGGAGATGAAGATAAACTAGATGCTAAATAGGGCGAGGAGAAGTTCAAGTTGATTGGGTAGAAGAGGAAGAGGCCTATAATAGAATTTACATAGGGAATAGGAAATCATACTAGAGGAAAGGAAAGGAAATTAGAGAACATAGAGACTAAAAAACTAGTCCTTTATTCTAAGTCTGATGATTTAGACTTGTTTCATCTGGCACTTTGGTTTTTTCTCATCTTTTTGCTAGTGCTTTGTCATCTTTTTGGTTGAAGCTAGTGGTTCTAGTTGGTTTTTAATTTTTGTTTCTTTTTGTAATGATTATTTTTTATTGAATATATTTTAGTTTCTTTTGTAAGGTAATGGGACCCTAATCCCATATTTTAACCTATCTAGTAAAAAAATTGTATTATCTAGGCTCATATAGTTAGGAAATGTCAACTAACACAATACTATATTGTCTAGGCTAATGTAATACATATGACATGAGATAGAATAAAAAGTGTATAATCTAGACCAATATAGTACTGGTAAGGTAGATCATAAAATAGATTGTATCAACCTAGATAATATAGTAGGATATAGGGAAGCTAGCAAATCTAGATGAAAATTAGAAAAAGAGGTAGACAAAGTGAGATTTAGAGGAGGCCAATTTGATCTTAATGAAGGTATGATAAAATATTTTGAAAACATATCTCACAAAATACCATGAACTGATCCCACTCCATTATTGGTGCACCCTTTAAGGCATGTACTTATGGATATTGATTTATTGATGAGCCCCTACAAGAGAAAGCATTTGTGTAAAGTGATAAAGATAAAAATGTTAGGCATATACATAATCCCCACTCAAATATCATCATGTGTCACAATAGTGTAATGTGGGATGGTTCTTTGTGATAGATACATAAAAATACAAATGAGCATAGTTGAAAATAAATACTAAAATAAATGAAAGTAAATAAATTAAAATACTTACCTTTACTTACCTTTTCAATTGTCTATGTGAGAATAAATGTGTTGTAGCTAAAATAAGGTTATAGTTGAGAATAATGAAGGTTGGACTTAAAAAATAAGGGAAATTTTCAAAATTTTGAAATAAAATTATAATAACATCTAAAACATATCTACTTCTTCAGGATCCTGATGCGTGTTTCAATTAGTGAAAAGGACATATAGAAATAGAGATATGGGAAAAAATAAAATTTAGAGACAAATAAATTTAAGTTTCAAAATTTTTAATTTTTAATATAAATAGGTAAAATGAATTTCATTTATCCATTTTGTATATTTTAAAAATTAGAGATCTATGTTTCCAAAATTAGTGCTATAAGGAATGATGAATTCAGGATGAAAGGTGGACATATACGAGGTCAGTTGGGTACTATAGGTAGGTGGTGTAATTAATTTTATATTTTTCAAATTTTGAGTAGATAGGCTATATTTAATAAATATAGGTGCCAAGACAAATTTCTATAACAAATAATTCCCAAAAAAGGGTGAAAATGTAGGGAAAATGCGAATGGTAATGAGTACTCGATAAAACATTAAATTTAAGGTTAGGGGTAATTATTATGTCTAAGGTAATTGTTGACCAAATTTGACCATGTAGGTTAAATTGGGACCCCTATAGGTAAAAAGTTAAACCTTCTATGTTGTAAGGGGTCTAGTATTATGTAATAAGGTGTATTATAGGTCATTTGATGTCATTCCATGTCATATTAGACTTGGTCATTAGTCATTTTAATATTTATGTCATTTTGATTCATTTTAGGGGTCAAAATAGAGAATTAAATGACCTGTATAACCTCTTCAGGTAAAGTGAAGGTTTAAAAAAGGTGATGTCATGCCTTTTGTGTCCTAATAAGTCTTAAGTAACCTTGTGTAACTAAAAAGTGGTAGGTTCTTCAGAAGAAAGAGTAGTTTCCCAGAGAAAGAGTTTTTTTGAGGTGTATGAACTTGTATAGCCTCTTATAACTAATGAAAATTTAAAAGTTTCCCTTGGTATTCCATGAACTTATTTTAGTGAATATTTTGATTAGAAGCTCCAAGAAACTAAGAAAACCACTTCTCTCTTCTTCTACTAGGCTTGGCAAGCAAGAATGGCTCTCAAGTTTTTAGAAGGTACAACCAACATTAGAAGTTTCAAGAAAAATGATCTTATAGGTGTCTTATACACTTATTCATATCTAATTTTATGTTTTTTTGTAGAGGAATGGTGGCCTATGCTTTATGAACCATTCATAATAAGTTGATATATCGAATTCACTTGCTAACCTATGCACCTTATAGGCTTTTCTTTGGTTTGGATAAGTCCATACAATCCAACTATTGATGTTGATTTTAGATGATGTTGTATCTATCATAAAATACTATCTATTCTTGGTTTCATGTTTCAATTTGATTTGATAGCTCAAACAACTCACTTTTTAGGAAGGTGTTAATAGTGGACTTGCACTCCAATTTCACCATTTGTAGAAAGTCTCTTTCTATGAAATGGATTTAATTTAATGTAGAATGGTGTCTTACTCACTTAAATGGTCAGGGTAATGTCCTTCTTTCAAAAAATTTAACCTCCAAGGTGAACATCATTAAGGTTGTAATCTATTGGATACACAATCAATTCTTTACCAATTTCACTTGTAGTCACATGTTTGAAGCTATTTAGCATGCTTAAGTAGGTAAAGTGAATATATAAAAATTATAAAATTATCTTTATAAGTTGTAACAAACAAATTGTATCATTCAAATAGTGTATAAATGGATTGTTTCATCCATGAACAATACTTCTATATAGTCACCATGAACATGCACCTACATGTGTTATAAAGAAAGGGTTCAACATTGAAAATGAGGTGTGATATGTTGTCTTGAGATTTTAAAAATCCTAAGGTTTCATTTAAACACCATAAAGAGAGACCAATTGAATATGAAAGAAAAATACTATGCACATTTCTCTAATTTTGCTCGCTTCCAATATATATTGGAATGACCACCTATAGGTGGCACTAGAAAAAAGCTAAAAATGTTGATTAGAATGGTTTAGATATACTTGGAGGCTTCCATGAAGTATTTAGGATTGTTTTATAGTATTAAAACAATGATTAAGTCTTGAGATTCATAAATGATAATGGTAAATTATGATCAAAGGTGAAGAGAATGTGTTTAGGGATCTAATCCCTAAAACATGAAAACAATGCACCTGAGCCTTTTTTCCAAGGTTATATAACAAGGTTTTTAGGACTTTTGATGCATATAATGACATTATCTTGTATCCTATATATTTGAGAAGGGGTAGGAAAATATAGAGGGTAGCTGACTTAAAGAGGATGGTTATTGAGAAGCCTAAAGTTACACCTTTATTTACTAAATTTATGTAGTAGTATCTATAGGTTTTGAAGATACAAAGTGACCTTAACACTTCAAGGTGCTAATAAGGCATAATGTCATTTATTTAATGGAATTATGAAGTGAAATACACACTCATGAACATAAATATCATAAAGATAAGGTTGATATGTAGGGTTTCAAGTTCCAAACACACCTACAAGGGACCTCTCATTTAAAATTAGTCACCTACAACCAACCAATGGTGAAAATTTGAGAAGGTGTTACTTTCTTATGAACCTAGAGCTTATTCACCTTCGAGAATTATGTGTACCTTTTTGGGAATAAATAACAAATATATATGTTATAATACTATATTTTTAAATCTCATATGCACCTACAAGACCCCACACAGTCAGCTATAGCTGGCTATTAGGGGTATAGGGCCAAGGGATTGAGTTTTTTGATGTGGTCTAGCCTAGACATGATTAGCATAGGTCAAAATAACTGATAGATGATATTGGAAAGTGTAAAAGAGGCTCATTAAATTTTTTAAAGTTATTATCCATATAAAGTAACCTACAAGTGTCCCTCCAAGCTAGGAAACATAGTAAAAAATTACTTGTGACTAGTCTTGATAGCAATCCAACCTCAAGGTGTGAGATGGAAAAGAGCATGGGTGATAAAGGTTTTTAATAATAATGTGAACCTATAAAATTATATTTACCACAATTTGACACTCTCATGATGTGGAAATAGGGGAAGAAAGAGATAAAATGATGCATCACATAGTCCATTCCTTAAATCACTGTGCATAGTCTACCTTCTTAATAATATATTTTGGGGTTTGCAAAATTTAGAAGGTAAAATGACCTAAACAAGGAATAAAACTTGGTACATTAATTTTCATATCTTGAATAATATCCTCCAATAACAAACATTATTTGAAGAAATAGGGGAGTTCAATATATATATATTATCTTAGACAAAGGGCACTCCCTTTGTGCATAAACCCTAAAGTACTAGGAAAGGAAGGTAAATAGGTGAAAAAATGAATGATTTATAATTAAATATAGGTTTAATAAGTTTTAAAATACCTATGAAATTAGTAATAACCTTTCATATAAGTAAGAATCCCATCTTGGAGGTCTAGACCCTCAAGTATCTAAACTAGCCTATTACAAAAGGTTCAAGTCCAGTGCCCAAATGAGAGGGTATATTAAATTATAACATGATATGAGAAATATAATGGAATAATGTGTGTTTATGAACACATTTAAGATGTGTAAAAGCCCCCAAATTATAGATAAATCACAAGGAGGATCACTTCTAGCTTAGAGACAATCCAAGCCTATAGGAAATGGAAAAAGAAGCTTGATAGGCTAAGTTAAAATTCTTACATCTCATTTGACACTATGTATGGAGATATAAGAAGTTTAGTGATGTTAAAAATGGCCCTGAGATTCATTATTGTGGATTTTTATTCAATTCCAATGTTGCATCTCTATGAACAAAGCTTAAGATCCTAAGCCACATAAAATCCTACAAAACCCTTGGAAATGACCTAACTAAGAAAACAAGGTTTGAGGGATATCCAAATAAGATCAAATGGGAATTAAAATTATTTAAACCCATAGGATACTCTAAAATGACCCTTCCCATACACTTGATGTGTTTTATATCGGTATGGATAGGGTACAAAAATAATTTTCTTGACTATTTTTTGTATTGTGTAGGTTATAGGAGGTTTCAAGAGATGAATCCAACATTGGGATGAATTTATATACTTAATATAACTCTCCATGTGCATTTCATAATTAATAAAAACTCCTAAGTATTTCTACAAGTATCTTCATCTCAGCCAATCAAAACTGGCATAGTGAACATGATAGTGAGAACAGTGAAAAACTTAAAGTAGGTTAATTTTAAGGTGTGATTGATGTCTCTAAGGATGTGGACGGTATTTAAACATTTAATTAACTTAATTTTATGGATTTTCATGGGAAATCTAAGCCAAATTTGAGGCCAAGAGTACAAGGTGTGGGAAAGAGGAGTTTCTTTGATTACAGGTAGTGATGGTTCACTTCTAGAAGATTTTAGATGTTTAATAATGAAACCAATGCATAGAGAAGAATTTATGCATCCCTTACCTATTATTAAAATCATTATTCTTTTCCCTAGTCTTTTTTGGGATGTTCAAATAGGGGTGAATGATGAAGGCAATTTTTTGTGCAAAATGAGAACTCCTACACCACATTTCAATAGTTCATGACTTGGGGTGACACTTGTGCATCAATAATTTTCATAATTAGTTAAAAATTCCCTCATGTAAATTTAACTCATTTTATTATCTTAAAAAGTTTCATTTTAATGTTTGGACTTCTTGTACCTATTTGTAGCTTGAAAGCTTCTTTTTATAGGTCATGTGAAGTGTTTTATGAAGTGTCAAGGTTAAATGAGATAATATATTTGAATAGTGACATTTTAGGCCTCTTGTTTAGTCCTCCTAGTATAAACATTCATAACAACCTTAGATTGAAATAATAATGTGAGAATATTCATATTAAAGAAGTATATGCCTAGTTAGTATCTTGGTCTCATATGTGACATCCAGTTGGTTGGTAGTCATCAATAAATTTGGTGTATCACCTCCTTTAGGATAGTTTAATTTCAATTTTATCTCCCTTTTCCCTTAAAATCATAGGTTTAATATTGAACCAAAAGTGGTACATCAAGGGAGCTAGCCCTATCTAGAGATTTACCTCATCTTAGGCTACCCATATCTTAGAGGTGTTTCAATTATACCACTTAGATGGGGAGAGCTAAGACATATAATTGAAGGTTGAAAATACAAGTGATAATATTTTTTTCATGCTTTGTGTTTTCAATCATAATGACATGATTTACATGAATTCATCCTAGATCAGATAAGATAGAGCATACCTACACTTATGATTGGGTGTACACTTGTTAAGTAGGAGCATAACCAATATGGGGATCCACTAGACCTGATTAGGGGATCACTTATATCACTTGTCACAACATATCATGTTAGGAAGGGTTATAAAGCCTACAGTCTAACAATCACATAATAACCCTAAAACAGTCCTATGTTTTGATATTTCACTTATGCTAATAAACAAGAAAGTAAACTCTTCTAATAACAAGAAAAGTAAACTAATATAGTGCACACCAAAGCTTGTGGCATAAAGTGGTGGTTAGAAAAAATAAATAAATAACAACTAAACTAAACATGCTAGGAGACATATACTCATGTCAATGTATACATAATCCTAATACATGGAAGATATGAATACATACTACATTATCTATCTAATCTTACAAATGAGAAATAATGTTAGGAAACTTACCTTTGAGGATTAACTTGCAAACCTCAATCTCTCCCTTGGATAAAGTTCTTAGCAAGAGATTATTGTGGTTTGTAAAGATAACTATGACAAATCAGCTCTAGGCTACATAACCTACCTAGGCATCCAAAATAATTCTCCATAAGATAATATCAAAGATCCAAAGAAAGTATTGAACCCTAAAGATTTATTAATCAAGTATAATGGTTAATAAGTAGATGTTCATTCACACTTCTTCTCTTAATTCAACTCTCTCTTTAAATGGTAAAGAATGAACTTATATATATAGTAGTATCTTACCCAAAAAAATTTAGACATGTCAAATGTACTAGGTTGACTAGGTTAGCCTAGCATGTTTTTAGGCTAACTACTAGGTCTGTGCTAGGTCAGTCAGGAGGCTAACAAACCAAAAGAGCTAAAGTGTCCCCAAAACACACTAAGTGGACTAGGTTGACCTAGTTTATTGAACAAGTCAAAAGGGTAACAAGACAAGAAATGAAGGAATAAAACATGACAATGATTGTAATGGATAGGAAAGAGATAAATAAGATTAGGGTTTAATGTTTTAGTATACAAGTGTGTAGATGGTAAGTGGAAAAAGGAACAAAAATCTTATGAAGCACCAATGGTCTACCTACCCGTTTCCTGGTGTACCCCTTAAGACATGCACTTAGAGAAATTGAGACTTGACAGGTTTCTACAAGATAAAAAGTGTCATTAATCAATAAAAGTTTGAAAATGTTATGTGTATACATATGCCCCAATCGAAGCTCATTATGTGTCATGTACGTGCAACATGGGATGGTGTTTCAGAATAGAACATGATAACACAATGTTAATGCTAAGTATGGTGTAGTATGTAGAAAATAAATAAATGAAAGGATATAATTGAAAACCATATACCTTTAACATACCTTAATTCTATAGATAAATAATAAGGATGTAAGAAAATGAAGGCATCCAATTTAAAGCACACTAGGCAAACCTATAGAATTTAGTGCAAAAAATAGCCAAAAATCATTTTTTTTGGAAAATAGGCTTATAATAGTTATTAGGGACATATATTTTTAGGAAAATTTGGTAAATTAGGATTGTTAAGGTAAGATTTAGAATATTTAAGGCAAATAAATGACAAAAGGATGGAAAATAAATAACAAAATTATGGCAAATAAATGACAAAAAGAATGATAAATGAATGACAAATGATAGGAAATAAAAGACATGATAAGAAAATATGTAAAACATAAATGGAAAAAAGGAATGTTAAATGGAAAAAAGGAAATGTAGAACATATTAAATCAAAGATAGAAGCATGTAAAACATGAATTATAAATGAAATATCAATGTAATAAAAATCTAAAAACATATGTAAAAACGTAAAAAGTAACCTCATGTAAGATAGGAAAAAGAAAACATCAATAAAAAGTAAGAAAGAATGTCGAAAGAAATGTAAGTCAAGATGTAGGACACACATGAAGAAGGCATACATAAAAATAATCATTTAATAATTTTTAAAATGGGTGTGGACTCAGCTATGCACAACATAAAGGTAGTACAATAATGACAAATGAAGGAAAAGAGTGGTCCATAGTTAATCAAACATTTTGTTTCACTTCTAAGGATAGATAAAACTAAAATAAATTAGTTCTAGCATGTTTTTAAGATATGAAGAATAAGGAATTAAAGAAGAGGGAAAATAGATTTGGAATCATAATTTGTATTTCAAAGGGGGAAATGAAAAGGGTAGAGGGAAGAATGAAGGAAAAACCAAGGTAAAGAGAACTCTTTATCAAAGTTAAGACACTCAAATTAGGTTTATCAAAACAAGAGGACTGTCAACCTTAAGGACTCTAAATAACTTCTCCTAGCTACACAAGTCTTAGGTTAATAAATGAAAGTATATAGATCATCCCATGAAGGATATATGCATGAAAAGTAAAATGGACTTATGTCCCCATGATGTGTTCCCCATTTTTTGGGACCCCTTACAGAGCCATTAGTCAAATAAAAATATTAGGTACTTTCATGAGAAAGTATGTAGCACCATAGAATTTTTTGAAATCACTTATTCTAATCTACTATCCTACCACACCCCAAAGGACTTCAACTTTATGTGAAGCTGACTATGGAGTTTGAGCTTTGATTAGAGATAGGAGATGTTCTTGAAATCACATCTTTTGGTATGAATTTGACTTTTGATATTTGTATGTTACCTTTTAGATATCATTTCCTTTTATTTCAAATGATTTGTATTTTAACTTTATTTTGATGGATTTTTTAGATTCCTCCTCCATACAGATTTGGAAGACCAAACATGGGTGCTAAAGATGAATTTTATTTGAAAACTTGGGACAAGGTTGCTAAGAGAGAAATTCAAAGGGCATGGGATGTAAGAGTCTCATCAATATAGGTGAAATAAAAGTGATATCTTAACTTTAACCTTATTTTATCCAAAGTGGAGATGAGAGAAAGGGAAAATCATGAGGAATGACACATGGAACAATGTAAATTAATTCAAACTAAAAAAATGTGACAAAGGGTAAAAAGATGGGATACAAGGATATTAAAATGTTATTCCTTATCATAATAATGAGGGAAATGGAGGAAAACATGCTAACATAAGTTTTTTGAAAATTCCATCTAGCCAAAGAAATAAAAGCTAAAGTTTAAGAACAAGGATCAAGCAGATGAAAATAATGGAAATTTTATGAGGAGGGTTGAGTCTTATCCATGGTCTTACCTTAAAAATTCATAAAATAAAAACCCATGGGGGTGCTAAAAGAGAAATGTCAAAATAAAAATAAGACTATGGTATATGAATAAGTAAATGCTAAAGAAAGGGGTAAAACTGATCATAAACTATTAAGGAAAATAATGGCATAAAAATACAAAGAATAAAATAGATATATAAAGACAAAAATTAAATTAAATTCCAAATGTGATGTATAAGAAATCCAAAGAATGTAAATGAAAATAATGATGATAGTAAAGTGAAACTAAAAGAAGAAAAACACATAAAAAAATAAACATGAGACAAAAAGAACAAGTAAAATCTATGTTAACATCTATATTAATGATGAACATGTGAAATAAAAGTCTATAGGTTTTGGAAAGTTTCTTGAACCTGGATGTGTTTGTTATTATGAATTGGAGAAAAGGAGTGGGCATCACAAAATATCCCAAAAGGTAAGTGGATGTAGGGATAGGCATCATAATATGCCCCAAAGATTGAATGAATATATGGATGGGAATCACAATATTCCCTAGAATATAAAGGTACATATGAGTGGGCATCACAATATGCCCCAACATGTGATTTGGAGTGAGGTAATGTTGGATTATTAAAATGATTTTCCTTGGGTTGATAGGTGCATTTGTAGATAGGTAAACATGTTGGTTTTTTAGATTTTAAGGAGGTTGAATATGAAATATGATGTGTAGGATAGGTATGAAGAGATAAAGGTGGTAAAGGAGGACCATGAATGATGTGCTTTGAAGTAGGCATTTTAACTAGGTATTATTTTGGTTCATGTGGCCTAAGAGGTTGAGGTTTAATGGATGAAATAATATGTTTAAATTTGTTCATATTAGATATCCTTTATTTATTGGTGTAGGAAGAAGGATAAATTATTGTTTGAACAAAATTAGTGGATGAGGTTTGTTTATGAGGTAGTTGATGTTGATGTGATTATTTTCTTGAGATTGATTTTGAGAAGCTTGAACATAGTCTTGATAACTTTGTTTTGTGAGAGTATCAAGATTTGAATGTGAACCAAAGAAGGAATAAATAATAAATAGATGAAGATCACAACAAGACTGATGAAAATGATTGATAGTATCATGCCAGCAACAAAATTTATCTAGATTATACCATTTTAAAGGAGGTTTGTAAGGATCAAAGCTCATGGGTTTAGAGGGTGGAAATTTCATCATAAGTTGTTCTAGAATCAATGGAGGGTGGGTTGGGTTAAAATTGTTTGAATTAGATGCTCTATTTTGAGGTTGGGGAGGCTTAGATGAATCAAGTTTATGAGAAGATGATTAAAAAGGTTCTTTAGTATTTTTTAAGATGGTTCAAATTGATTCATAAGAAAGTCTTGCCTTTTTGCTTCGTCTAAGGCTTTTTCTAAAGTTTGAGGTGAAAAGATTCAAGCTTTGTATTGAAGAGGGGACTTAAGAGTGGTGAAAAATAGTTTTAAAAGAGTATCATCATTCATGTTATTTTCCAATTTATGAGCAAGAGAATTCCATCACTTAATAAAATTATGAGCTAATTCATTAAGATGTTTCTTGGCATTGATGAAATAGCTAAGGTAGTTTTTAGGAAGATCAACATGTTGGAATTCTTTCACTAGAGAATTTCCTAAATCCCCTAGTTGTGAGATGGAATGTCTCAGAAGCTAGTTGTACCATTCAAGTGCATCACCAACAAAGGTTTTGGCTAAGATCTTGGTGGTAGAAAATATATGATTTTAGACCCATACCTTATAGATATTACCAAAATACATAAGAAAGATAGTAGATCCTTAGTCCCATTATATGTGATAGTTGGAGAAATTTTTGTAATATCTATGGATGTAATGAATGTTGCTAAAGGTTCATTTTGAAGATGTTGAGGCATTTTTCTATTAATTGGAGGCTGAGGGATGATATTCCCATTATCATCTCTAAGAGGAGGAGGGGAAAAAATTTATTTAGTTGAGACATGATGAATTGAGGTGTTGAATAATCATTTTAAATACATGTTATTTCATGTTTATCATTTGAGATTGATTAGTTTTTTGTATGATGTTCATTTGTTGAATGACTTAGGCAAGAGGTTGAGTTATATAAATAAGTAGGTTTGAAGGTGGGGTATTGGTGTTGATAGGAAGAGGATTGTTAATGTTGGTTTAAGGAGGATTATTTGAAGGTGGAGGATTCCAAATATTAGTGTTAATTATCTTAAGTGTGGTACTTGAAGAGGGAAGCTTGTAAAATTCACCATTTTTGTGAGGAGTGTAGATAGTATTATCATCAATGTTTTTGAATATATATGAACCATCGAGTTTATCAATTTTAGTAGTATTATTTGGTGAATGAATACCAAAATTGGTATTTGGAGGAGGATTATGATGAATGTCCTCAACTATATTACAATGTGTAGTGAGTGGTTTAGGCTTAGGAAAAGGGGATGAAGGAAATTATATAGTTTCATTGGAGGTAATGAAATAAGTGATCTTATTATCCAAATCCTTAATAATTCAATGTTATTTAATAAGTGAAGGATTAAAATATGTCATCACGATGAAAAAAGACTAGATAACAACACAAGGAGAATAAAAAGTGATAGAAAATAATATAGGGTTGACTGGGTCGATCTAGCATAGAAATAGGGACTATAAAACTATATAGGGTTGACTAGGTCAATCTAGTATAGTGTGTAAAGATTGGAAGAAAAGTTAAAATAGGTTTCAAATAGTTCTAGGTTGATTAGGTCAACCTAGTATAGTGTATAGGAGCTGAAGATTATACTAGGTCCATAGGGTCAACCTAGTACAATAGACATGTTTCCTATTTTACCTATATCTTTAGTTCTACTTATCCATTTTGCAAACCATAAAATGAGTTGGATTCATGATGATTTAGGGAATATGATAAATTTGATATAAATTTTTGAATTTAAATAATACAATTTTCAAATAATGAGAATAAATAATTGCTAAAAGGAAACAAATAATCAATTGAATTGATGATGGCCAATCTAATTGATACACAAAGTAAAATATTACACTAAAACTATTGTTGTCACTTGAAATTTCACCTAATGAGAAGATGGGAAAATAGTATCCTCATTTAATTGAGACAATAGAACCACCTCAGGCCTATGGGTATCCCTATTAGGAGGTAGATCTCTAGATTAGGGGCTAGCTCCCCTTGATGCATCACTAAAGCTCATATAATACTACTAACACTTTGGGGATGAAAATGGATAGGGATAACATATTCTATAGGATTAAACCTGGCTTAAAATTTGGCTTTGAGTGTGTTCTAGTTAGTCACAGTCTGGGCTTGCAGATGATAAAACCAATCTACTGTAGTGCCTTGTAATGTTTCCACAAATAGCCTAATTTCTACGTCTTCATACTCCACACCTATCATGCCACAGGATATGTTGAAGGTTAGAATATGTTCATCAGGATGAACTCTCCCATCACCAAATAATTTGGGGAAATTCTTCCTTGAACTGCAAGGTAGCTCATGTAGAGGTGGAGTTAGATTGAGTGGACCAAAAGAGTTACCCTAAGGGCCTTGAACTTCCATGATTTGACTACTGAAGGGAGGGATAACAAATGTTTTAAGGGTATGTATTGAAAAATATCTAATAATAATAGAAATACATGCTTTACATGGTAATGGACACCTAATTTTGGTAGGAGGAAAACTCCTGGTTCACTGAAAGTGAGATGGTGAAGGGAAAAGATCAAAATCACTTTGACGTACCAACTCAAATATAAGGTCAACAATACCTTTAGATCTATAGCTTCACATATACCATGGATTTGCTATATTGTAAAGTAAAAATGGAAAATAATTGGCACTACATCAATTTGAAGCTTGAGGCTTCAAACTGTATGTTCTTCCCCAGTGGAGTTGCCAAAAACTGCTGGGTGAATATTTTTTCACTAGCTAATTAATGGAAAAAATAGGTTGTTTCAACCATAGAATAAGGAGATTGATCAACCAAATGTGTAGGTTTACCACACCAAAAGGGGACAAATCTCTCCTCTCATCAAGTGGAGGTTCCCTATAACTATAAGGTACTATATACTATATATATACTATAAATAAGCTAAAAATAATACTTAGGGGTAGGACAACACCATCAATCTCTCTTTTTTTAGAGATGATGTTGAAAAACATAGGAGATGTCCTGGTGAAATGACATAAGACATTTCTCTTCTTTTAGAAGTGGTCTATAACAAATAACAAGAATTCTTTTTGGTAGTGATAAGTAAATGTAACAGGGTGCAATAACCAGTAGAGTGAAGTGTAGCACAAAGTCTCCACCTCAACTATCAAAGAGTGAAATATGAAGGACAATGGGGGAACAAAGTCATCCCAAGATCGTTTACATAGAAATAAACTAAAAACACACACACTAAAGACAATTGTGGTAGCACAAAGTCTCTCCACAGTCAGCTTTAGGACACCTTCATGATTAATTCTACTAGTTCTACTTGTTAAATTAAATGGATAAGAATGCTTCTAGGAAATAGACATAAGAATAATTTCCTAAATAACACAAGATATTCTAGCATAAATTCTAAAAGGTCACTTGTTTTCTCATTAAAATAAATAAATATGATTAACAATCTGAGCTCAAAGTCTTAGGGAATGCCTTTCAATTTCGATAGAGTTTGCTTCTATAACAGAGAGATCTCCTTTGCATAAAATAAGAGATTACAATATATAACAGCCAAGAAAGACTTGGCACTTTGTTTCATGAAATGGCCCATGATTCATTCAATGCCTTGAATGCATTTTTAGTTCTATCAAGGGGACATGCTAAAACAAGGCATCGGCCTTAACTATGGCATGTCAATTCATCTCCAATGTCTCCTCTAAAGTATGGGCCACTTAGTCTTCTTCCTAATATTGGTGCAACTATCCACTTCACCTTTACTCGATGGATAAAAGTAGGCCACGTCCTTGAGTGCTCGCACTCTCTAATGTTTACTTGGTGGACTATTCCACCTACTGGAATAACTCCCCTATAGATATTTTAGTATCTCTTATAGCTTTCCCTTTTTTCTATTGAAATTTGAGCTCTTGGGCTATCTTCTTACCTTTAGCAGGCTCTTTCAGCTCTTTCTTTAGCTATTCACTGAGTTTTGTCTTTAGGTTTTGTGCCATATTTGAAAAAAAATAGGCATTTTGTTACCCTAAATTTGATGTCCATAGAGATGTCATTGGTCATTTGGTCATCTAAACTACTTTAAACCTTGAACCTTTGAGGTGCATTGGTTTAATGGTTTAGGTGGTCATATTAGCTCCTTGGTTAAATCACTTCCTTGGTTCAATCACTTCTTTGGTTCAATCACTTCTTTAGTTCAATCGCTTGAACCATCTCTTCAAACTTGTCTCTAAAATATTTTTCTTCCATCCTTTGCTCAAAGCTTCCTTGAACCTTTGAACTTCTTGAACTAGTTGAATTCTTTGAACCATTTGAACCTATGAACCATTTCAGTTCAAAGTTCAATGGTTCAACAGTTCATTCTCTTTCTTTAAATCTTTTTATTCTCTAAGTATTTTGAACTTTATTAAACCTTTGAACTTTTGAACCTTGAACAATTTCAGTTCAAATTTCAAGGGTTCATTCTCTTTCTTTGAATCCTTTGAAGTTTCAAACTCTCTAGATTCTTTTCTTTTCTATTGAACTCATTTAACCTTTGAACTTTGAACTCTTTTGGTTCAAGGTTCAATGGTTCAATGGTTAAATCTTTCTTCTTCAAAGTCTTCTTTCTATTTAAGTCTTTTGCTCTTATTGAACTCATTGAACCTTTAAACTTGTTGAACCATTTTGGTTCAAGGTTTAATGGTTCAACAATTTAACCTTCACTCTTTGAATCCTTATTT
Organism: Torreya grandis; assembly: GCA_037957365.1. NCBI lineage: Eukaryota > Viridiplantae > Streptophyta > Pinopsida > Cupressales > Taxaceae > Torreya > Torreya grandis. The sequence continues at coordinate 799,355 of JARHVA010005781.1, forward strand.
TCTTTAATTCCACTGAACTTATTGAACTTTTGAACCTTTTCGAAGCACTTAACTCTTTAAGTCTACCATTGTCACTGAACCCTTAAACCCATTGAACCTTTAAACCTTTGGAGGTGGGGTTCAATGGTTCAATGGTTTTATCTTTTGTTTGAAGCCCACCAATACATCTTCTGATTGAACTTTGGTGTTGAACCAGCCTTGAAAATTCCTAAGTGTTGGAAACTTGTTTCTTTATGAGAGCTCACCTGTTGAAGTTGTTGAGCCTATTGAACTTGCGAGTCCCTTAGCTAAAAAATCTTGAATAATTGAAGAATTGGAGTGCTCAGAACATTTTTTGAGAAAGGGAGAGATAATTTTGGCTTCTAAGACCAAAATAGTTGATATGTTGTCCCCAAAAATGAGTGACAGATTTTGGGAACAACAATACTCATGAAATGGTGTGTTAGGCAAAGGTTCAAGGGTTGGGATTTTATAGACACTACATTCCTATAATTATTCTAAATTTCAAGTCTTGGTATCACCTTTTACCTTATAAATGGTACCCATGTAATTAGAATTCATTCATTGGCATGCTTAAGATAACATGACCCTCATAATATTAGTCCAATGATATCCAAGCATAATGTTGTAAGATAAAGTAAAGTTAATATTATTCCCTTAAATCTAATCATAATAGGTGATACCATGATCAAATCCAAAAAAATCCTAATGGAAGAATTTTTATTTATTCATATCACTAGAATGTGATTTGGTTAGACTTAAGGTTGTATTTATAATATCTTAATTTTTTAATGAATACCAAATAAGTGACACAAGTGCTAGAGCCTTTGTCAATCAAGGTTTTTTTGATTTGGATGTCACAAACTTGGACACTAATAAATAGAGGAGGGTCATCCATAAAAATTAATATTTAATTTAGTATCATATATTTTATAAGACATTTTTATGAGATAAATGCATTTATAGTGAGTTTGACATGAATAGACCTCTCTTTGCATTGTTGTAAGATGCTTTCTTCAGACCTGCACCAGGAAGCTTATTGCATCATAGGTGGCGGTTGAGGAAATTTCATATAAAATAAAATCCACAAAAATTGGTTTCAATTTCATGGATATGTCCTCATAAGTTTAATAAAATAAATTTGAGATGGGAGTCTAGAAAGTTATTCTATGGGATTCTATTATCAAAGCTAGTGTGAGTTAGACAAAATTAGAAAATAGAGAATTAATTTTAAAATATATCAGCTATAGATGAAGCTAAACCCAACTAAATATTATTTTTATTCAATGTGTATGGTATTGGCACTAATGGTATAGTTTTATTAGGTTGAGCCAAATGTATTGGCATGGTCTATGCAATTGATAACATACAAACATTAGAAACATACTATATTGGGCTACTTAGTACAATAGAATTAAAATTGGGTAAATAAATATATAGTAACAAGTTGGATAATAAAATAGATTTAAAATTAGGAAAATGTGACTATATCAAGTTGGATTATATAGTTGAGAAAGACTTGGTTAAATAAATAGACTGTATTAAGCTAGCTCATATAGTTCGACTTGATCTAGAAACACAAGACTACCAAACTGATCTATATAGTAGGAATCAAAGTAGTTAAATAAATAAAATATACCAATTTGGATGATACAACTATGAAAAAATGGAATTATACTGGGTTGGTTGATATAATATGACACATAAAGAACTTTACTAGGGTGGTTGATATAGTGAACCTATCAAAAAGTACATAAGTAATGATTTTTTTCATATCCAATAGCTCAAAAATGATGTAAAGGATTATCCTAAACTATTTTATAATATAGATAAGGGATGTGAGGCTAAATAGGATAAGGATAAATTTTTTAAATGACCAAATTCATGTTGTTCATGTTCACCAAGTTTTACTCAGTATTATAATAATAAAGGTTGATCATGGCTTTAACAACATTAGCAACTAGTTGAGAAGAGGTTTGACTTTTATTATTAGTTTGTTGACTTTGAGAAAGATTTGGAAGAATACTAGAATACATTTTAAGGTGAGCATTACCTTAGTGAAGTGATTCAAAATTTACCCTAGATGTATGATCCTTAGATACCTTATCATAGGCTTGGTGATACTCTCTAATCATGGTTTCATGATTAAAGTTTGGACCAAAAATGAACTCAAAAGTTAGGTGTCTAAGTTACTTATAAGGTTCATGAGAATGTCCCTAATTTGTATAAAACCAACATTTTTTTGGAGATTATATGAATGATAATTATGATGAGAGTGATCAATATATATATAGGTGTGGGTCTAGGAAGCCATCTCCTAATCTCATCTAGGGAAATGTGTTGATGGGTTTCATAATTGTTGACTTTTGAGGGAGGAGGATGTCAAAAGAGACTTTCACTAATATGTGGGGAGAAAGTCAATTTTTTAGATCTTACTAACATAATTCCATGGATATTTCTCTTGTAATCATAAGTATTTGATACATTATCATAAGTAGAATGCTTATTTTTAGTCCTCATACACATCTGAGTGCCAAGCATAAGTTGGGAAGGAACAAATTATCTTATGAGGTAGTCTTGTGTTGTCTTGGTCCAAGGATTCCTCCAATGATTTTTGATAAATATTCTTAAAAATGTATTGAAAATTTACATTAAATGTGTTATTAAATAGGTGTAAGATGATTTATTTCATTATATTGTGTTCAAGCTTGTTGGCTAAGGATTTCTAATGTTTGGTAAATGTTTGGGCAATCTCATTTTTTACTTGTTTACAATTGATAAAGTGAGATAAGTTATTTTCAAGAAAATATTTGGATCAAAACTCTTGGAATAATTCATTAAATATGTATTTAAAGCTATAAATAGAGTTAGAATTTAGTTGAGTATACCATTGTAAAGCATCAAGGTAGTGGAAAAGGTGTTTAATTTAATTTAGTATTTATAGAGATTACTAAAGGAATTCAAATGAAAAGTATGATCAATGGATCCATTATAGGATATCATATGAGTGATACCTTCTATGTTGATATCTGTAATTTTAGGGACTAAGGGTTCTTTTTGAAGTTATTTTATAAGTTTTTTTTGAAAATGGTGGGTGTGGAATGAGATTTCCTAGAGTGTCTTTAAGGAAGGGTGGGGAGGAATTTTGGTTTAGTATTTTTTGACTGACCCGATTGAGGTCTCACTTGAATTCACATAATGTGGTTTTTAATTTTCATCATTTTAGAACTATTAGTATCTTTAATATTATCCATTTGACTTATTACTTGTAAGATAACATAGTTATAATCAAGAGTATTTTGGTTAAAGGTATATATTTTATTGGCATGTTTGGATGTACTAAATTTGACATTAGCATTAGTATTAATGTGAGGACTTTGGGTAGGTCCACTAAAATAAAGACCACCATGTTAGTAGTTATACTAGGCATGGTGGATGGGGAAGGAAATATTGAAGTTAAAAATTGATTTTCCCTAAGTCCTTTAGATAAATTTTGAGTAGGGGAAGGGAGATATTCCATGTGGGGTGCCACCATGATCTAATGGACAAGTATAGGGTCCTTGCCCTTATGTTCAAGATATTTTTGGATAAATATTTTCATTTTGTCTATATATTTTATGTCATGTTATTCTTTAACCACTTAGTCTTAGAGTACATGACCTCATCTAGTGATTTTAGGAATTTTATATGCCTCATAACATTTGGATCTAGTGGAACACATATTAAAATCATTGGTAGTATGATCTTGAGACAAGAAAATGATAAGGCATGGAAGTATTTTTGGAAAAATAATTAGTATTAGTGAATTCCATAAAATTAGAATTATTTTCATAAAATCCCTAAAAATCCTAGTGGGTTTGTTATTAAGATTTTTCAAAAATATGCTACATTTTGAGAGAGAAAAACACAATTATATAGAGATAGATGATGTTGTTGGTTACATAGGAATGTTAAAAATAACTCTATTGGGTTGTTTGATATAGAATGAAATGGAATCATGAAACATGAAGTTATTTTAGGTTGGATGATACTATATGATTGGATAAATGAATTGTATCAGGTTAGCTAATGTAGTTAATAAAAACATAAAGCTATATTAGGTTGGCTGATGTAGTTGGGAGAAACCTAGAAACTATAATGAGTTCACTGATATAGTTCAGAAGAACTAGAAAATGTATCAGAATGGTTGATACAATTGGGTTGAAAATTTCACTAAAAAATATATGATGGTTATGAATATGTCACTAAGAATCAGAAGGGTGAAAATGAAAATGATCCAACCAAAGAGGGGATAATATTCACATCAGGTTCATTAGAATGTATGCATGGGATAGGATGACCTATAACTATCATCTTTCTCTCAATATGATATGACTTGAATAAGGTCATAAAAATAGAACATGAGTATACTTAGATAATTGAATAAGGACCTAGAATAATTGTAGACTTTGTAGTAATAAACAATCACATGTAAAGATAAAAGGGTTATAAAATCTAGAGCCTATGACACAGGGTATCTCTCTCACTAGGGATTAATGATGGATAAATGATTGTAAAGGTTGCAATAAATGGATGTATCAATGATATAATAAGGATATATCATACAAGGAACTAACGAATAAGGGTAACATAATATAATATAAAAAAACACTAAATTAATAAGAAGGTGATTGATGTAATGGTCAACTAATGGTAAGTTTATGCAACCTAAGGCAATAAATGAAAAACCTAACTAACCCTATATATGTGTCAACTTATTATGTATAAAAAGGAACATAAGCAAACATGAATACATACATTCAAAATATAAATAATAAATCCATATCTAATCTACTAAGTAAATAAAATAAAGAGAGTATGGATATATCTACTTACCTTTGGGCAGCCCTTCAATGATTTAATATCGCTCTTTGGCTTAAGTGGCACTTTGAAAGAGATGTTGTATGTTTAAGGATCCAAATGGAAAGATAAATACCTAAGTATCCTTAATTAGGGACTCAAAATACCAAGTGCACCTCTTTATTTCATCTTCTCTTATTGAGATTCAAAGACAATAAACAAGACTAGACCTCCAAGATAAGACTCTAAACCTATAATTCCTCAAAATACTACGTAGGAGAAAAATGTGAGCAAAAGTATAGAGGATGAATGTATTATATATATTTATTAATTAAATATGACCCCTATATATATGGATCCAAAACTAAAAACTAACCTTGAAATCTAATTCAATGGTATCAACCAGATGTTTAACCCTTTTTAGAAATAAGGATTAATAATGAAAGAGTAGACTAATCAAGCAAGGAGTAATTTACTCTTAAAATTAGGCCAATTAATGAATTTAGATTCTAATGATATTCATATAGTAAATATTAAATCTAAGCATATGCTAAATATATAAAGTACAACATTAAATATTTTGATAATAATAATAGTAAGGAGAAATTTTACTTACCTTGACATTGATACATAAGTAACTGAGTAATGAAGGTATAAAAATAGAATGTATGATGATTTTGATCTAGTAATAAAATTCAAAAACTCAACTTGTTTTTAGAATAGACACTTGTGTCACCTTATAAACACTTGCATCAATGCTAGTATATGTGATTCAACACATATATCTTATACAAAGTTTTGGATGTTGACTGAAACTTATACTTGGGTATTTTTAGGTTTTTGGTCACCTTTAAAATTATATGTTTAGATTGTGTACAAGATTACAATATCAAAATATATCTCAAACTATATATCCCCCTCTTAGGTATTATAACCTTTATAAAATGGGTTGGTGAGATCACAAAGTTGAGCTAACCTCAAGGACTCCTCTGTTAGTGAGCACTACCTACATATCCAATACTCATAAAAGGGCCTTAACCATATGTAGTTCTCCCTTATGTGTTGAAAACTATGTTTTATAATTCTATATGAAAGTGCATGTAGTAATCTAGCTTGTAACTTGACAAATACTACTCATGGGTTATTCTTTAAATGCTTTAAACATATAATATGAATAATTTATAAATAGTGAAGAATAAGGATGTAGAACTGAGTTGTGTAATTGATTAAATGAGCTTGTTTAGGTGCTTTATTGGTATATTATGGATTCATAATTAATAAGATTTAGCTTGTATTTATACCACCTCTTTGAAAGGAAAAGCATGAAACATATCGACTATGAATAAAATTATCTAGACTGATGAATAATTATCTATACTAATGAATCCTATTATTATCTAGATTCATGAATAAAATAGTTGGGTACATGATTTGCTTGGATTCATATTATGGATTCATAATTAATAGGATATAACTTTTACTCATAAATATTATTTGACATGAAATAAAGGATTAATGAGGTTTTAGGTTGGTACCTGACTATATAGTATGATATCTAGAATGGTGTGCTTGAAATAGGCTTAAAGAGACCTAATTGACAAGGAGGTTATGAGAGAATAAGGACTTATCTTGAGAGTTATGTCCTACAAAATTGTGTGAAGATAATATTAGATAAAGGGTATTTAAAAAGGTGTTTAATTTGTATTTAAATTCGGTATATTGTTCATACGTACTATATTTATGCTAAAACATGGCTATCAGGGACACGACTTCAAGGAGGAAAGAGTGGTTTGTTTGAGAGTCTTAACCTTGAGATTGAGTATTATGATTGGATGTGTATGATAGATAAAATATGTAGGTGAATGGATATATGATCCCTAGTTTTGAAGATAAGAATCTTAGAACCATGTATTATGGTTTTAGCCCTATGCATCTACATGAGAACAAATAAGCTTAAACCAAGAAAAGAGAGTGAGGTATTAAAAATTGTATATGAGATGATGAATTTGGTGATAAGGAGAGATAAATTACAAAGGGAGATGAAGGGTTATGTGTATTGGATAAATTTAAGAATACTATGCATGAAAAGAGGCTTATGAGCCTAAAAACTAAGATTGATCAAGAGAATTCAAGAAGAGAACTTGAGTACCTATTATAAACAATAAAATTAGAGATTAAAGAAGGATTTAATGGTAGAAACCAGTTATAGGTAAAGTTATGAGTAGAGTGCATGCATCAAATATTCAACACTCAAAGGAGGTCAAACTAATATAAATGAAGGTATGACATAATAATATGTAACCATATATCACAAAGTACCATGAGTTGACCCCACTCCATTGCCATTGCTTTCTATAAGGAGTGCACTTAGGGAGATTGATGTGTAGGAGATTCATTGTAAGATAATGTGTTTTTAAAGTGATAAAGTGAAAAATATCAGGTGTATACACCATGTAGTTATGTCAATATCATAATATATTAAAGTAACATATCCATGTAACATTATATAAACTATGAGTAATATCAAGGCATGTGTCAACAATCAAAGTATATCAACATGTTAAATGGAGAGGTCATATAAAGACATAACCTATAATAGTGTAACCTATTAAATAATATTCCCCAAGCATTGATATGACCCCTAAGTATAAGAAATATCTACCATGTATGCTTCTGTATAGTATGTTTATCTACATGCCCAACAAATCACTTGTGTATACTATGAAATGCATGTGTATATAGAAAATTATATACATTATACTAAACATGTGATAAATAGCATATGCAAATGACATCAAATAATGATCATTTCATGCTCATTTCTTTTATTTTTTTCATTTTTTTTGGACTATTTAATTTTTTAAAAATATGTGATCAAAGGAAATGCTAACCAATTAACCAATCTATGCAACACTTATAGGGAGGCCTGATATAAAACATTTGAAGGGTTATGTTACAAGAATAAGTGCAATGATGCACATTTATATATGAGTTTCAATCTAAATCTATACTATAACCATAATAATCATGACTTGTAGTGTCTAGTATAGGGTTAGCAACTCAAAGATATAACATATTTGATGAAAAGTATTGTATCATAGGAGATTCATGTACTTATCTTCATTATGTAAAATGCTAAATGATCACTAATTATAGTCTAGGATTGGAGTGAATACTAGCTTCCATGAGTCTTAAATGACCCTTTAATGTAATTGGCACTATAATATTAGTTTCTTGGGAACTTTCACTACTTTCCTTTGAATGGTGTGTATAGAATGAAGTTGAGTAGGTTGTATAACTAATTGTGTAGAATGATCTTGAATAGGTGCAAAAAATGTAACTTAAAAATAAGTTTTAATAGGTGTAAGAACAAATTGAGGTGGTGATGTGGGTGGTGGTGCAAATTCCTCTACCTTTTATTGTATTGAAAGTGTAAAATTATATAGAATTTAAGCACTTCACATGTATGTACTGTAGACATACAAATCCTAACACCATTATGTTGAAATTGTCAATATTACTTAAATTGAACTAAAATGCACAATTTAAGCCAAAATAGTTTAAACACGCTAAATTTTTTGAGCTTGTCATATACAAGTGCCAATTTAGGCTAATGTATCCCTAAATGGGGCAATACATTTTATTTTATTCCTAACTTTGATCAAATCATTTTGAGTCAAAATGATAAGAAAACATTTTGGTGCTCTAGATCACTCTTTTCTTATAATATATAAGAACATGTCATGTGATTTTGTGTTAGAAACATCCTAAATGGGATCATAGTTTGTATGTAACTAACATCATCCTCTAATTCCTCTCTATTCAAATTACAACCTAGAAATATGAATTTCTGACTAGTTTGATTAATTTTGCACCAATTTCCAAAGAATTGCACTAAAATTGATTAATTTTACTTAGAAAAATTAAACCAAATTATGATCTTAAGTAAAAATTCCATGGAAGTTATTGAGTATTTATTTATTGGAAATTTATTCCTAAATATCTAAATCACCTAATGACATGATCAATGGGCTAGCATCCATATGCCATAAATGCAACAAATATAAAGTTTATGAGATCCCATGCCTCTTTAATGACTCTTCCTCCAAAATATTTATGATGGAATTTATGATTTGATCTTTCAAAATTAAATGGATTATTAGACACACATCTTGATCTCAAGATGGATAGTCCAGGTTCGTTCTAATCAATTACAAAAATCTATAAATAAGAGGCATCTCACTCATATTTTAAAGCTTCATTTGTGTAAACTTATAATGCATGATTCTCTCCACAAGTCATATTTTTTTAGTTTGATAATGCTTTATTTGTAGTAGGATAGCTTCATTTATAGGTATATATTTGATTTCATATCATGAACATATATTATAAATGGTGATCTTGAGATGATGGAGGATAGAAGCATCCATTATTGACAAAGATAAGAATTCCAAATAAAGGGGAAAAACATGTTTTGAGCTGCATATGGATGGTGGGATGCTCATGGGAAGGTAATATGTATTGTCTTTTCTTTCATTTGCTCTTTATTGTCATTTTCATACCACATTAAATAGGTTTACTTAGATTGTTAATTCTTTTTGCGTTCTTTTTGTTTTTCATGACTAATGTTTGATATAAATATATTTTTAATCCATCTCTACATCTTTGCATTCATAGTGGGACTTACACCACATGAATTTTCTCAAAAGGTATTTATAGTTATACTAATAACCAATTTTATGCAAAATCTTGGACATTGGGACCAAAATGTGTGAACAATTTGAGCAAAAATATGTTTAATGGAAGTGGAAAAATTTCCACTATGAATTTGTGATTTTGTCCTCAGGACCACAATACTGTATTTTGCACAGTCATGGTTTTGCCATTATATTTATGATTTTACATTTTAACTATGTTTATGTGTTTCTAATTGGTTATCTATGTGTAGGAGTAAATTATGATTTTTAAAAACCATGATGCTATAGTCATGATATTTAAAAACCATAATTTTATAATAGTTATATTACAATAACATAGGTCGAGAATCATTATATTGCCAAACCACTTGTCATTTTGCCTAACTATTAGTGGTTAGCCTGATAATTTGGGGTTTATGCATAATATCATAACTCCAAAAGTTGAAATTTTTCTCTATAAATATAAATTTTTCCTAATAGAATCATGATTTTATGTTTTTTAACCCATAAATTGTGATTTTATATTAACTATTGTGATTTTGTAGAGTTGCAGTTTTGCACTATGCATCTACAGTTTTGTACTATGAAAACCTGATAAATTTTTTTTCTAACTTATTTATTTGATCATAAATTGGGATTCAAAGATAAATAATAATCTCTAAATTTAATTGTATAACCCATGAGGAAAAGTGGTTATTTTGAGCATAATCAGATATATTACCTTCTCTTTGGTGTTTAAAACGAACTTAGATGAATTATTTTATTATTTTATGAATATTTTTAAATTTTTTTGAAAACTAAGGCCAAGGGTCCAATAAATTCACTCAAAATTTCAATTTGGTGTTATAAAACTCAACATTCACTTGAATTTCAAATTTCTTGAAGTGTTGTTTTATATAAATTATCTATCACTTGCTTGTTAGTTTGTTTGAGCAAAATAAAAGGTGCGTGCATGCTCTCCCCTCATCCCTTATAGGGAACTAAGGTGACCAAAATAACCTTTTCAATATGATTATGACTATATCTAAGGTGTGAAAAAGAATTTCTCTAGGCTCTCCCCAAAACCCATATGGTTTGGGGGATCTAAAAACAACCCTAAAACCTTTTCACTTAGATCATTTTATTTCATGCAATTTATTTATGGAGGGGAGGTCATTACCTCTTAGTTATTTAAGGAATATTTAACTTATGTTTTCACCTCATATCATTGACATAAAACCCTCTCCTTGAATTGGGGTATATAAACTGGGATCACCCTATTGGGATGGTGGTTTGAGTAGTTAAACTATCTCAGTTAGTGACACGTGAACCTAAAACATATGATTAATTAGGACATTACACTACACTAAAAATCTGATGGATGTATTGGTTGTGAAATTTATAAGACTTTTTTAAAATAATTCAATTGATGTGGATCCAATTAGCATGTTGTATCCCTTATGTTAGGCACACTCTGGACCATCTAGATAGTCATAAATTATAAGTTTTAGACAACCCCACTTTCCATAAAGTATTGTTGATGCAAGGTGCACCTGAAGGTCCATTTCACCATATTATATCTTGGGATAAGGTGGGTTTAAAATACATTAACAATTAATATGATTTTATTTTGGATGAACACTTAAAATTCCTCCCAAGTGCATGTAAAAAGATAGATTTCAACAATACAAAAAATTATTATTAGTTTAGGGCTTAGGATGATTTACTTAGTTGTAAATTGGTATTTATATTTACTTACTTGGACATTGATTTGAGTCAAAAATTTATTGTAAACAAACATCATAACCAAACACATTGTCTATCATTTATTGAATAAAGAGGCATTATGCTAGTCAAATCCAAATCATCTTTACCTTGCTCAAATTATCATCTTGAATATTATGTTTGTATTATCTAATTAGCATAGTTATGCTACCCATTTTAGTGTAAACCACTTTCTAGAATATTTAATTCCTTCATTGATAATTTAAATTCAAAATTTCACCTTTATAAGTTATAGGTTAACGTGAAAATTGGGATTTATTTCCCATTTGCACTTGACTTGAGTTAACTTGGGTTCAATTTCCTATTTAGGTTAAAGGCTATTTATAGAATAATTATCATTTGATCATTAGTGAACTTAGGTCATCTTGTGTATTACTTACACTCTAAGTTCTAGAACACATTTATACTACCATTCCTATTACCATGTAGTGGCATTATGCTACCCATTTAGTTCTAGTTTTATACTTAAGAATTATTACATCTTTTAATAACTTGATTTTCTTGGTTCACATTGCCACCTTTTTAATTTTAAGGGATTTATTCTAGTTTCCCAATATCAACTCATTAAATTTGAATTGGATTTTACAATATTGATGTATCCCTCAACCTACATTTGGTGTACTAGTTTACATGTAGGTATTTATGTTATCATACTATCTTCTAATTGATATGATTTCAACCCTACCCAAGGTTGAGTAATTTCATGAACACATTTCTATAATTGTGTGTGGTACTATGCCACCATCCTTTTATTATATTCTCTTTAGTACTTTGTCATTTGTTTAGAAAAGATGAAAACACATACCTTGTTTAAATTTTTGGAAAACATTTTCTAAAATTTTCCAAATGTAGATAAAAAATCCTTTAGACATGAGTCAAAGGTACACTTGTAATTGGGTCTATTATAGACCTAGATATGAGGAGGATAATTTTTATGATGGTCAAGATAATTTTAGGATCCAAGGAAGATTATCAGAGTATCAACCCCAGGAGGACAAATATGAATGCCTCTAAAGTTTGATTAAATCTAGTGCAAGACTACACTCAAATTTTCCTATGGAAAAATTACATACCTTAGATAAAGAGAGAAATAGAGAGAGAAATCCCTCATTCACACTACACAAATAAACATACCTTGTTTTATCAAAGGCAAGGAAATACTTATAGATTCAAATCCAACTGATCAGTATTTTGTCAACAAGATTAAGAAAATAAGTCAATGATATGAATACTAACTTATCATGGACTTGATACACTCTTTAGTTTCTATGTCAATACATAATGATGATTCTAAATAATAAAGGGATGTGGTTGAACAAATGAAAAATCTAGTTGATAACATAACAATGATGGAGCAAAATGTCTCAATTGAATAACCTAAATCCCAAGAGGTTCTTTAACATGCTTTACTAGAAATGGAGCATACATTTTTCAATCATCAAGAACCTCTAGCTCCTTCATATAAATAAAGACCAAAAAATTTAGTACACATTGAAGAAATCATAAAACATAATGTTTTTAGTTCATCTCAACCAACACATACACTGGTGAATAGATCACAAACTGCCCAAAATCAATATAACACTAGTTATTTAAGACAACCAATTTTAGGGTATGTTAATCAACCTATAAATCCATGACTTAATTAATCAACTCAAAGAACTAACCAAAACCAAGTCATGGATCATAGGGCATACATCCCTCATAAATCCACATAACAACAGGGGCACATACCACCCTAAAAGCAATAACAAGGGCACATACCACTCTAACAACATAAATAGGGGCACACAGCACCCCAGAAATAGTAACATGGGCACATAAAACCCAAATAGTAGTAAGGGAACATACCAGCCAAACCAAATTATGTTCCACCATTGAATGGACTGAACATGCAAGAGTGGAACTCCATGAAGGAGATTGTGTCATGATTGGAGACAAATAATAGAGTTAAGAAGTATAAATTTGACAAGATATGTCCATATCCATTTGATTTGAGCATTCTCTAATTTGTCTTTCCATTTCATTTTGAGGCACCTAATTTTGAAAAATACAAAGGAAAGGGAGACCCTCATGAACACATTCAAGCATTCTTTATGTTATGTTAAGAGGTAGCATACACTAGTATTTATCTTCTTTATTTGTTTCTATAAAGTTTAGCAAGACAAGCTCTTGATTGAATACTTAAGTTACCCAAAGGATTGGTTATGAATTAGAATGACTTATCAAAAAAGTTTTCCAACCACTTATCGTAAAACATTGAGCATGAATTGACCATTTTTGACCTATGCAAAGCCAAACAGTGTAATGGAGAAAGCTTCATGGTGTATTTATATTGGCGGAGGGCATTGGCAAGTTGATTTCAACATAATTTTCCAAACAAATAGTTGATGGACATTTTTGCACAAAACTTACATATCTAAGTTATGCATAATCTATGGCTTACTTATGCTACCTCATTTTAGGAGATCATAAAAAAATTTATATAGATTAAGAAGGTGATTATTACCAAAATCCTTGTTAATATTTTCATGTAAGGTAAAAATTCAAATCAAATCCAATCATCAGTCCAAAAAATTATGCAAGATAAACCTTAGGGATTTAACAAAAATAAGAACATGGTAGGGAATGGAGTAACTTAAACAAAAATGTACAAATGGTGTAGGCCTAGTCAGCTCCAAACTTACAATTAGCTCCCCCTAATCTATTAGCCAATTTACAAAGAGAACCTCAATATAGTACATTCCATAATCAATTTAGAGTCTTTAGAAAATTGGGTGAATTAGTTGAAATAGTGTTACAAAATATCATAGTAGCTAACCTAATTATATGGCTAGTACCAAGGTTATTTATTCAAGATCAACCAAAGTTAGATTGGTACAAGGAAAATGAATGCTACAACTTCCATCATGTTATTAGTTATGGTGTTTATCATTACATCCAATTATGACACCTTATTAAAGATTTGATTGAGACTTGTAAAGTTGATATCAAGCTTTCTCCTCAAGATATTAATCAAGATATGGGCATCTACAAGGCTCCCTTTCCTTGACATAATCAACAACCACCAAGAAACTAGTAGAACCATAGATATAATTAGAGGTAGAATAAGAACCAAAATCAAGGTCAAAATCATAACTAGTATGAGGATATTCACTACCATAATACCTATACAAATAACTTAGGTTATAAAAATGTGCCTTACAATTGTAATAACATTGTGGGATGCCTTTATTAATCTTGCATTACCATTATTATAGTCAAAACCTATGAACCATCTTATGTTCCTTGAAGTATAATACCCATTATTATAGGGTCAACATCCTCTCCCTCTAATAATTTCATGTTGAGTTCAAGAAATTCTATTGTAACTCTATTTAAATGGGTTACTATCTTTAGACAACATCATTACTCTAATTATAATGTCTCCTCATCAACTTAAAATTTCCCCAATGCAACTAGATGCCTATGAGTCACCCTTCAAGGCCTTTTGCCTTCATATTATAATTATAATGGCTTCTTTCCACCTCTAAGTTTCAAAATCACAATTACACAATCATGAGTTACTATCCAAGACCATTTTCCATCTTCTTCCGTCAAGCCCAATAGAAACATTATGTCTTTAGATATGAATCCTAACATTGTGCCAACCAAAGCCAAACTATCTTATCCTAATGTTTAGAAGCCTTATAGTCTATCAGACCAACTGAGAAAAAGCCCTATGGAAATTTCCATTTTAGATCTCTTGCATACTTCAAAATTATATATAACTATTTTGAACAACCTTTTGCAAAAATCCACTATTCCCAATGATATTAATCATGAACAAATCTAAAACCTTATGGGACATTTGTCTTCATTTCTTCAAGTAACATTTGATCAAAAAGATATTTCCACACTTCATTTGAACCATAATAACCCAATCTATATTGAGGTATTCATTGAAAACAATAAGATTAAGTGAGTTATTATAGATAATGGTTTGGGGATAAACATAGTGTCCCTCAAACTAGTATAGATTTTGGGATACACTGTGAATGACATTCAGCCAAAGATGATCACGATAAAGGAATGCAATAATGTTGAAAGGGAGTATTTTGGTACCATTAATTTTCTTATCATTATTAGGTATATTTCCCATCACACTTTATTACATATTATGGATATTAAACTACCTTATAACATAATTATTGGTCATCCTTGAAGCCATGAAGTACAAGCCATTCCATCCACCTTGAATCAGTGCCTTAAGTTTATTTATGATCAGATCAAGGTTACTATTCTTTCCAATCAATAACCTTATCAATATTGTAAAAATTTAGAGGCTAAGACTCACAATTATAACTATTTTCCAAGTTTAAATTCATTACAAATAAGAATAAGGAAATAGTTTCACATCCACCTCCATCTAATTATATCAAACCAAGTGACCTTGCTTCCACTTTGGTTGATTCATTTCCCATAGCTCTTACAAAATAGGTTGTGATAGAAGAGATGGGAATTTATATGTATTTTATTAAGGATGCATTCTATGTTGCTAAGTTTTTGAAATCTCTTAAAACATTTGGTAAACCCAAACCTTCCAAAATCCCAAATGGACCCAATTTGATCTGGCAACTGAAGAAGAAACAACAGAAACCACCTATGGTATTTATATCTTCTAGTTCACCAAAA
This sequence comes from Torreya grandis, assembly GCA_037957365.1. Lineage (NCBI taxonomy): Eukaryota > Viridiplantae > Streptophyta > Pinopsida > Cupressales > Taxaceae > Torreya > Torreya grandis. Next base: position 815,329 of record JARHVA010005781.1, read on the forward strand.
TCAAATCGAGAGGATTTCACTAAAGGAGACTAGTTATATTCTAATGGAATTATTGATTTCTTTTAGAATCCAAAATATCCCATCCTTAATCAGATTATGGACCGTCTTGATTATATAGGAATTGGCCTTATCCCACAAGCCAAAGGAGTCTTGAAACCTTTATTAGATGGAGTACCTAATTTAAATCATGGTCTTAGATTTTTACCACTTAGGGGTGACCTCATGACTTTTGATAGTGATTCATCTAAATCAAATAGTGATGAGACTCTTGGTAGTGATGTAGCATCCCAGTATAGCCTTTTTGATGAGATTTCTAACTCATATTTATTTGACCAAAACACCATTATGACCATAACACCCTATTTTTCTATTGGAGCTTCCCTTACTAAAGTAAAACCCTAGGGTGATATTGTAGCTTCCCTTACTAAAGCAAAACCTCATTATTCCCTATTCCATTACCATTCAAAACTTATTATTTAGACCAACAAAATTTAAAGGACAATTTTAGATAATCTAGACTTATCTCCCTAAATTAGATCAGAGATAATCTTTGAAAATGAATAGTTTTTAGGATCTACAAAAGTTGCATGTGGAGAGTATGGTAATAATATGGATCTATTCCCCATTTATTAGATTGGAGAAAATTTAAAATTATAAAATTTTGAGTAATGTAGGCATATTATTGATATTTGTTTTTCATTTGGACTATAGATAAGTCCAATTATATGAAATAGTCCCTTTCAATCATATGTATTGATGAGTTTTAGAATGAAGAATCAATTACAAAATACAAGGTCCTAAGAGACATATTTCCCATTGGTGATCACAAACAAGGATTTAATTTTCATTAGATCATTCTAATTAATTTGGAGAGTAGGAAAACTTTCTTGGTCATAACAAAGATAAAACATTGATATATTCAAGTGAAAACCTCTTTGAGGCACTTGTTGACCAAGGAAAATGTAAATAAAAAGATAAGCCCTTGAGTGAAAACCTATTTCAGGTGCTCTTGGAAAAGAAGGTTTGCTCATCTCGTAAGGACGTAGAAGGTCAATCAAATCCTAGTAATATTTCTAGTACAAGCATCTCTTCAAAATAACAATTTTTTTAGCACCTCACTCTCAAGTTTTTAGAATTTTTTGCTATTTGGGCACTACCTGAGATGGTAGATTTAGATTCATCACATTATCCACATATTTAGAAGGAATAACAAGAAAATATAGTAGAAGAAGATGATTACAATCACACCTTTCATACTATTATTGAATATAGATCCATACTCCTTGTGGAAAACACTATAGAAATGAACCTGGGAACATAGGATGATCTCAAAATTGTTTATCTTTGGAGCTTCCATTACTAAAGTAGAATGTGAGTACATTATATCCATTATGAAGGATTATATTGATATATTTGCATGGGAATACTTTGACATTCTAGGCTTAAAGCTTGATTTGGTTATGCATTGCCTTATTTTCCATCCTGATGCTAAACCAATCAAACAAAAATTTAGGAAGATGTATCCACAAATCACTCTTCTAGTAAAAGAAGAATTGGAAAAATTGTTAGTAGCAAGCTTCATTATATCTTTACATTATTTTGAATGGATATCAAACATAAGTCTAGTTAAGAAGAAACCATAAGGTATATATATTTATACTGGTTTTAAAGATATCAGAAAATCATACCTTAAAGATTATTTTGATCTACCCAACATTGACATGATTATCAACTCAACTACTAAGTATGAGATATTATCCCTCATGAATGGATTTTTTGGATACAATCAAATCAAGATAGCCCAATAAGATCAACATAATATTGTGTTCACCACTTTGTGGGGAACATTATATTACCAAGTCATGCCATTTGGTGTAAATAATTTTGGAGACACATATCATAATGCCATGACTATCTTCTTTCATGGCATAATGCATGATATTATTGAGGACTATGTTGATGATATACTAGTAAAATCAAGAACATGTACTAGACATCTTGACGTTATATAAAGAATTTTTGAAAGGCTCCATGAATATAAAGTCTGCCTAAATCCTAAGAAGTGTGTCTTTGGAGTCACTTTAGGTAAGCATTTAAGTTTCATTTTATCATAAAGAGGGATAAAATTTGACCCTACTAAGGTTAAGACCATTTTGGAAATGCCTCTAACTTCAAATCTTAAACAACTATGAAGCCTGCAAGGAAATATATAATCTATATGTAGGTTCATTTATCAATTGGTAGATAATTAACACCCATTTACCCATCTCTTGAAGAAAGGGGTTACATTTTAATAGGATGAAGATTGTCAATTAGCATTTGCAAATCTCAAGACCTATTTGGCCAACCTACCAGTCTTAAGACTATCAACACCTAGAAAACCACTGCTTCTTTACATATCAACAATTGAACATGCACTAGGGGCACTTTGGCCCAACATGACGATCAAGGTAAAGAACATTTAGTCTATATATAAGCCACATAGTGGTGGATTATGAACACAATTATATGCCTATTGAGAAGGCATTGTTTAGCTATGGTGTTTTCTACTCAAAAACTATGACATTATATGTTAAATAATAAAATAATTATCATCACTAATGTGGATCCTCTCAAGTTTTTATTATCCAAGGCAACTCTCTAGGGATGTATGGAGAATTAGTTCAAACTCCTAAGTGAATTAAACATTGAGTATCAGAATCAAAAATCTATCAAAGTTCAATTTATTCTTGATCAACTTGTAGAAGCCCTTATTATAGACAATCAACCACTTAGATTCAACTTTTTAGATGATTCTATCATTATAGTGGAATAAGTGTAGCATGAACATGAATAATGGAAGATATATTTTAATTGTTCCTTTGATTTTCATGGATCTAGAGATGGTATATTATTGATTACACTAAAAGGGGATCTGATTCCCAATGCATTGCAAATCAATTTTAAATGTACCAATAATATGGCCAAGTATGAGGTACTTATTACAGGGCTTTCTCTTGAAATTCAATGGGATATTCAACATTTGAAATTCTATGGTTATTCTTAATCAATAATCAATTAGACCACTGATCAGTATGAAACTAGAGATGACAAGCTTGTACCCTATAAGCAAATCATGGATAATCTCAAGGTTCATTTTAAATATCTATAGTTTGAATAAGTGTCAAGGGAAAATAATAGATCTATTTTTGTAATGGATATGATTGAGACAATGATATAGATTGATGACAGTACTAAAGAGTATTATTTTATGATTGAGAATCTTCTATAGCCTACACATATTATGCTAGATTCAAAAAGGGTATGTGCCATTGTTGGCCCCAATCCCCCACCTAAACTGCCTTGGTATCAAGACTATTATAATTACTTCCAAGATCATGTTTTTCCACCTAAATTATCTAGTAATTGACATAAACTATTATTTTATCATTTATCTCATTATACCCTCCTTGAAAACACACTTTATCACAAAGGCTATGATATAATGATACTTTGTTGTTTATCTTTAAGACACTCCAAGCTAGTGCTAAAGGTGGTTCATGAAAGAATGTGTGAGGCCCACGCCAACAACATATTATTAGCAAATAATCTCCTTATAATAGGCTATTATTGGCCAAAAATGGAGATATATGCTTTTAATTATGTGAAGAGGTGGGTTCCTTGTTAGCAATATGGAAAATTGATAAACACACCTTCCTAACCACTACAACTAATCACAATACCATGCTCATTTTCAACATGGGGCCTTGATATCATTAGGAAAATAAACCATACATCTTTAGATGGCCATAAACATATTTTAAATACTATTGAGTACTTTACTGAGTGGATTGAGGCCATTCCTTTCACTTATGTCACTAGGAATTAGATAACCAATTTCATTTATTATCATATTATATATCACTATGGTATTCCAAAATGCATTATCTTTGATAATGGTAGATCCTTTGTAAACAAATATGTAAAAGGTCTTTGTGTAAAATTCAAAATCAAGCACAAGAAATCTATTCCATTTAACCTTTAAGGTAATGGATAAGTCAAGGCATCAAATAAGACCATTGTATCCATTTTAAATAAGATTGTTAATGATGTTGGCCATGATTATCACTTGCAAATATTTCCTACCCTTTTGCCCTATCAAACCAGTCATCAAACCCCTAAAGGAGCCACTCCATAATCCCTTATTTATGGCATAAAAGTTATTATCCTAATTGATATTGAGCTACCATTATTGTGAGTATCTTTGGAGCATATTGAAGATGATGAAGATTATAGAGTCTCAAGATTGTGAGAACTATAACTTCTTAATGGTAAGCATTTGGTTTCCTTATAAAACTTACAAGCCTATCAAAATATATTGTGGATAAGCTACACCAAGTACATTCTCCCTCAGAAGTTTGAGATTGGTGATTCAGTCTTGAAATAGAACCAAAAGAACACAAATGATAAACATAAGAAAAAAGGAAAGTTTCAACCTAATTGGTTGGGAGCATATGTTATCACAATAAACTATGGATCAAGAGCATACAAACTGGCTACTCCAAATATGAATTACTTATAGATCCCATGAACATTATGCACCTTAAAAGGTTCTATGTTTGACAACTTTAAACCATTATCTACAATACCCATTACTTTGGGACAATTTGTGCTGAAGTATTTTATCCTACCTTTATATCCTGAACCATCCTCTCATGGACCATATTGTTTAAACTACCCTAGACTATTCTTTTAAGAACCATATTATTTTCATGACTCTAGACCGTGAAAGATTTGGAACATTATCACTCTAAACACATTTTATCCTACCCTAAACCATCCTATCATAGACCATATTCACCATGGACCCATCTCTTTGAGAACCACATTATTTTTATGTTTTGGGCTATTATAATCTAAAAAATTGTATCTCTTGATCAATTACGATCTTGATTATGACTCATAGGAATTATGGACATATTCAATGCTAGTTATACAAATAATAATAGTATGAATAGTATTTAACAACTTTTACTAATAAGTGAGCATAGATACTACAACATATAGTTTTTGCCTGCTACATGGTTCTTCAAACTTTATCTTGTGCTACCTATTGTTCTATTATTTTAATTTTGTTTAGTAGGCATTATTTACATATCAAGATCCTTTCTCTTACTAATTTATGAGCATGTGATGTTGCAGCCAGATTAGTTATTATTGGAGCTTCTACTCTTGGAAGAGCATCTCCTTAATTAATTGATTCCCCTTTATACATATTTTAATCCAAAAAACACAAAAACATTAGAAAATGATCCAAAAAATAATAAAAACATTATCTTATGATTTTATATATTCTTGTCCCATGACATCCCATACTCTTGCCATTTTTCAAGTAATCATCAAATGCTCTTTCCATTTTTCAAGTATTTTGTCTCACTAGCTCACCATTTTATAAGACCATTCTCATTATTCTCATCTTCCCCTTTCTTCTATAACATTAATCAAGTCTTTTTGGTCATCACCTTGTCTTATATCCCACTTCTTAGGATAATTACATTTGGCCTAAAGTTCATGTTGGAAATCACATCCATGGAAATATGTAGGAAGTATCCACTTGTCTTGTACATATGGAATCAACTTGGCCACCCCCTTACTTTTCTTTTATTTCCCCATTTCTTCTATGTTTCTTCTTAATCACTTGAGGGTAACTATGTGTCTTTATTGTTGTTACATTATTGTATAATGTAATGCATCTACTACATGTGTTGGAATGATTTTTTAAAAACTACACTAACTTGGTTTTTATTTGTGTGTGTTTATTTGAGTTTTATTGGCATTTTTTGTGCATTCTTGCCTCTTCATTTCCTTTCTTTCCTTTGTCTATTTTTTTCTTGTTTCTTCCTGGTCTTTTAATTTTCTATTTGGTCTTGTTCTTTTTGTTTTCTTTTACAAGTACATCTTGATGGTCTAAATGGATACTAATTATTAATATCCTGATCTTATGTTATTAATTTTTTCTCTCTTTGTTTTTCAACATTCTTGTTCCTACTTAAGTCTTGATTAGCCATATCTTGATTTTAAGTTAGGTTCATTTGTGTTTTATTTTTTCTTTGCTTTTTTTTTTTCTTTTTGTTTAAATTTAAATATATGTAACTCTAATATTGGTATTTCTACCATTATCCTTAATTATATATATTCATATTTGAACTAGCTTAGCATAATTAAAATGCAATGTCATTACAATTTTGTCATAGTTATTATTCCTAATTTACTTTTGCTATATATAAGCACTATGTGCTTTGGTTTCAAGTCATAATGATAATGTAGATACAATGAATAACTCTCAAGATCACTAATTATAAACTAGGATCAATAGTTTTAACACCCTAACTCTATGTAAGACATACATATCTTGGCATACATCATGAGTCTAATTGAACACTAGTTAGTTTTATTCATTCCTCATTCCATCCTCTCCCACTTTTGGGTGAACTACATTGGATTGAGGTCTATTCAAACTATGTAGGTAGTGCTTGGATACATGATGTGTCCTAGGTCAGATAAACCATCTTCATTCTTATTTTCATCTCTTTCATCACTTTATACATTCTCATATGCCTAGTTTTTTATGGATTTTGTAAGCCATTTCACCATAACATCTACATTTGTGCCCTCTCATATCTAATCTATGTAATAGGTTATATACTTGATATATTGCTTAAAAATTTTCCCATGCTAGGGCACAACATTTTAACTAATTCACAAATCTAAATCATCCCTACAAGGGTAGTCCATTACTTATGAATGATCAAAATCTACCCTACTAAAGAAAATTTATTTATTACACGATCAAATTTGCTCTAATGGATCACACTATTATTTATTCTATATTTAGAGAGATGATTCTCATTTTCTTATAATTCCAAACTCTATGGAACTTTTCCCTCATTTTTGTAATATTTTAGTGTGCAACTTGTCTCAAGATTGATTAATTCTAAAGTGCATAGCTTGCACCCTAACCTTAGGTGTGTTCAAAGTGTGTCGATTATATTTTTAGATTATATCATTCCCATTCCCATTATTCCTAGGGCCCATTATAAATCTAATTTTATTTTTATAATTGATGGAATCAATGCATGAAAGCATTATCTCATTTAGATTTAATTTGTTTCATCGTTTAATCTCACTTTCTCTCTCTTTTTGAGAATCCATCTTTCTCTTTCATCCTAGTATGTCATCTTGAGGGGGAATCATGGGTCATTTCCAATTTCTTATTGATAACTCTTTTATTTGGAAAGACATTGATTCTCCTGAATGTCTCTCCATGCCTTCTCAAATACGTGAAAAATGTAGACATCGAATTCCTAACACCATTATGTTGAAATTGTCAATATTAATCAAATTATACTAAAATGTACAATTTATGCCAAAATCATTTAAATGCATTAAATGGTTCAATATTGTCATATACAAGTGCTGATTTAGGGTAATGTATCCCCAAATGGGTTAATTCATTTTATGTGATTCTTAACTTTGATCAAATTATTTTGAATCAAAATGACAAAAACGTATTTTGGTACTCTAGATCACTCTTTTCTTATAATTAAAAAGCACATGTCATGTGTATGTGTTATTTTGTTTCAGTAACATCCTAAATGGGATGATAGTATGTATGAAAGTAACATCATACTATAATTCCTATCCAATCAAATTATGACCTATGAATATGACTTTTTGACCAATTGATTAATTATACACCAATTTCTAAAGAATTTCACTAAAATTGATTAATTTTACTTACTCAAATTAAACCAAATTATGAGCTTAAGTAAGAATTCCAAGGAAGTTATTGAATATTTATTTATTGGAAATTGATTCCTAATATCTAAATCATCTAATGACATGATCAATGGGGTGGAATTTATAAGCCATAAATGCAACAAATATCAGGGTTATGGGCTCACATGCCTATTTATTGCCTCTCCCTCCAAAATATTTATGAGGGAATTTATGATTTGAGCCTTAAAAATTGAATGGATTATTGAACACACCTCTTGATCTCAAGATGGATGGTCTAGGTTCTTTTTGAATAATTTCAAAAATCTATAAATAGGAGGTTTATCACTCATATTTTTAAGCTTCATTTGTGTAAACTTATAATGTAGGATTCTCTCCACATGTCATATTTGTGTAGTTTTATAATGCTTTGTTTTCAATAGGATAAATTCATTGATAGGCATAGATTTGATTTCATGTCATGAACCTAAATTATACATGGTGATCTTGAGATGATGGAGGAGTAAAGCATCTATTGTTGATAAAGACAAGAACTCTATATCAAGGGGGAAAATATGTTTTGATTTGCATATGGATGGTGGGATGCTCATAGGAAAGTAGTATGTATTGTGATTTATTTCATTTGATATTTATTATCATTTGTATACCCTATTTAATAGGTTAGCCTATTGTTAGTTATTTATGCATTCTTTATGTTTCTCATGACTAACGCTTGATATAACCATCTTTATAATCCATCTCTACACATACAAAAATAACCTATTAGAGCATTAGAATGAATCATCTCTGGTGTATAAAAGTTACTTGACCAACCACATAGGAATAAAAATTCACTATAATAATTTGAAGTTCGTTGATGAATATATTTATCAATAACTCTAAATGTTTCCTTTTCTTTCTTTTATTGTGTAACATTGTTTGCTTTTTTAAATCCTTGATATTGAATAGTTTGATTTGATTTTGGTACCCACACGTTCATTAGATATGATGTAGTTTTATTTTTATTTATGTTTGATTTATCATTCTGATATGTAAGTAAACCTATTTGGAAATAAAAATAAATTCATATTAACACTATCAAAATATACTCCCATATATTATAGCCATGATTGTCCCAATGTTACATTGACTTTTGAAATATCCTCATGTACTTTTAATAATGTTTCAACTCTTTTAGTCCAAAATAAATTAGAATGTAAATATGTCATATGGAAGTCATATATATGTTTCAAATAATTCTCATCATATCCAAAATTTATAATAAAACTAATTTTACATGTATTTCATTATTTCTCATAATATACAAAAATGTCATCTCTATGTTCACCTCTGATAAGGGCTTGGATGAGAATTAAATCCATAATAGGAATGCCCTAAGAAACATCAATCGTTGTATAATGTGAACTAAGAGAATATCTTATCCTAATAACATATTCCTTAGAATTGTGATGGACCATTAGATTGTTTGTAGGACCATATTAGTATATCTCAGTCTTCATCAGATGATTAATATAAAAATATGGATAAGGAGACTTTTTTTACCTATTTCATATTTACCAAATGTAGTATTCCCTTTATCCACAAGTTCCTCAATATTTTGTTGAAATACATAACAATTGTTATCTCTTTATTCATTAATATGATGATATTTGAAAAATGGTAATTCCCATACTCATTTGAGGTGATGGGGATGGTGATAATAATTAGGAGGTAAATTGATTTTTTTATTATCAAGTACTATCTCTAAAATAACACTTCGTCGATATTTAAATCTATCAAACTTAAATGGTTGATTCTTATTTCTAATAGGTGCCTTCTTATTAATTATTTACTTATAATGCATGTCCTTATATTTTTTTGTGTTAAGGTTCTTAATTAGACTCTTTAATTTTACAAGATGATATAGTTGGTTTTACTTCCTTATTGGGAATTTTATTCTTAGGTGAAGGTCATCTTGAATCATTTGAGCTTATTTCCTTATGTGACTCACTATTGATATCAAAGGGATCATTGAATATTCATATAAATTCTCTCAAATGAAGGATAAGAATTTTAAAGTGCTCTTTCCTTAAGTAGAGACATAAGACCCTTGTTAAATATAAATTTCTTCTCATAATGAGGGTTGATACAATAAATCATGTAATGTATTTTTAAATTAAAAAGTAATAATCTTTAATAAGCTCTTCTTGATCTTGCTTTAGACTTTGGAGATGTTCTAATGTGAATTAAGTAACCTTCTTATTATTAAATTTGGATAAGAAAGCCTCTTCTAGATTTTGAAAATAAGACAAGGAGCCACTAGGGAGACTATATATCAAATCTAAAGCATATCCTTCTAGAATTTTGTAGAATGTATTTAATAGATTTCATCCATGTTGGAGTATTTCCCAAAACAAATCCTATATTTAATTAATGATTTATAGGATTTGTATGACTAAAAAATAGCTATAGTTTAGGTATAAAAAATCCTTTGGTATAATTAGAATCAAATATAAACTATGTAACATGTCATCCTATGATTAAATTTTTATTTTTATTAGCCTTACATTATCTAGATCGTATAGTAAGAAAAAGCACGTACTTTTGGAGATCACTTATGTCATGCATCATAAAATTGATTTGGCTAGCAGGAATAATAGTGGTTTGGAAAGATTAATTCATTGGTGTTAATTCACTATATACTCTAAACATAAAATAAATGCATCACCAATATCATTTCATTTTTTAGAATTGGATTCTTGGAAAACATCATTAGATAGTTTGGAATCATTGCATATTTTGGAATCATTGCCTAACATGACATTCTCATCACATTGTGTTTGGAAATTAATAGTATAAATTACATCACATAGTGTCTTGGTAGTAACTTCAAGCAAAGATAAATTTTCACATTTTTTTAAAGATAATATGGGATATTGTCACATTTTATTTCAATTGAACAGAGAGAAACATCACACTCATATGTATCATTTAACATTTATAGAGAAGGAAAAGAAACATCAGATTATTTTGCATAATTTTTTATTTCTAGAGAAGCGGAAGAAAGATCATATTTAATTCAAAAATAATAAATAGTATCACATTATACTTGAGGAAAGAGCATGTCCACATTTTCCATGTTACTAGGAGCATCATTACATGTAGACATATTGTTATAAGGTAAGACATCAAGTACATTCAAATGTATATCATCTACACATGGTGATATTGTATTTTCCTTGGTATGTATGTTACTAGAAACATCAAATAATGCATGGGGTAATTTATTATTACCTTCTTCTTGTAGTAGTGAATAATTAATAGAAGAATGTAGAGAAGTAGAGGAACTAAGATTTTCTATTTAAAAATTAATTTATTCATTTCCATCATCACTATAACCATCACTATGATACAAATATTCTTGATTTTCATAATCATAATCATAATTATAATCATTTCCTCCATAATCATATTCCACATCTACATAAATATCAATATTAATTACAAAATTTTAATAAATTTTCCATTCATTATCATAAGAATAAGACATGTAATGATGAGAATAAGACATGAAATGGTTAGAAAATAGAAATTACAAAGGATAAGCACTATTATGGGATTTATATGGATTATTCATTTTAAAATTACCAACCCCTAAGATAAGAAGTATAAAAAACACAAATACTACTCTTAAGATAAGAGCAAACACAAATAATATTTCCTTGATAAGGGTAAAACAAAGAAACAATCAATCCAAGAAAACCATGAGGAAGTTTTGGAAATATAAATAGGTTGATAAAAAAATAGTTGATAAACATAACTAGGAAATTATTTTAAAAGTAGAACACCCTTCATCTTCTAGGTTAAATTTAATTAAAATATTAATATTATAATTCTAGAAAAATGTGTACATTATTTTCTTGAATAAAATTAGGGTTTTGATTAAATGAAGACAACTAAAAAAACCCTAGAGTATTTTTAAAATAAAGTCATTATGGATTAAATATGAACCAAATAAGTAGGAGGAAAATACACAAACATAGGAAAGGAATCTCTAATAGGAAAATGATTGTGAAACCCTACAAAAAAAGATTTAAAAAACTTTTGATTTACACATAAGATAATGGGATATTATAAACTAGGTCTAAAAACCTAAGAAAAAAAGTTTGAAAACATGAAATAAAACCCATAGGGAACCTAAGGTTTGTCATACTCAATATAGGAAACAATTTTACCAATATGTTTTATCTATATTGTGATTAATGTGATTAATTAACCATAATTATATAGAACTATTGTAAATAAATTTAGATTACCAAATATATAAATCTAGATATAAAATCTCAAAATTGATTTAGCACTCAACCTAACTAGATATAGAAAGTACAATGAAGGGTAAAATGCTTATAAATTAATAGATATATGGAATACTATGAATATAAGAAGGTACCAAGAAGGATGTAAAGCTAGAATATAGGTAGCTTTGATTCGGATTTAGATTCTATGTGCACCTAGATGGTATTACCAACCTTAGGTCAGTACCACTAAATGAACACTCCCTATTTGACAATTTTAACTCTGAAAGTTTTACTTCTTTGTTTTAATACAAGTAGGTGAACCTAATTTTATTTTGGATATATTTTAAGTCATAATATTTTATTATGTGTGATACTCATTTAAATATAAATGATTCACTTGAAACCCTAGGTCCACTCATATTTAAAAATTAGGCTTGTAAAAGGAGAATAATGGGTGGTTGAATAGACCCTAACCACTCCCTATTGAATGGTTGAGATTTGCCTAAATATATAATAATTTTAAGAGGTAAGTTATACTACATGTATTTATCCCTATTAAGTTAATGTGTTTAGTCATTACAATTTAATTTATGCAACCCATGATCTAGCTCTTGATAGTTGGAATTTGACAACTTTGGCTTGGATCTTGAGTGCTTTAAAAATGGTAAAGACCTACTCCTATTGGATTATTTAAAAATTAGGAATAATAGGGAAATAATCTTTAATGTGAAAATGTTTTATTATGCTTGATAAGTTCTTATTTGATGGGTAATAGGCTTGTACCTTTTTTGTATTTATAGGAAACTCATTAGGTACTTTCTCACACCACTGACATATGAAATGTATGGGTCGACCAATAATAATGATTTGAATATGAAATATGACCATTTTTTGGTGTGGTATGAAATGATTAGACTCACACATTACTTTCAAATGGTATGTTATGAGTTTGACACTATTGTGAAAAAAACATTAAAACTAATCTAATGATCTAAAAATGTTTGAGTAAGATAGATAGCTAATTTTAAATAGATTATGGGATTTCCTATATGTGACTGAGATAAACTTGGGAAGTATATACATATATAAGTCATAAGGATTGTGAGATAATTATGAATGGGAGTGATTTATGTATACATAAGTCATCTAGAGTGAAGGTAAGTCAAAACTGACATTGTTAAGTATCAATTTCATAATTTTAGTGTCTACAATAAGTATTATCTATAAGAAGAATTATTATACAAGTAACTACTCTTTAAAAACCTAATCTTAATCCTAACCTATTTTTTCATCTACATAAAAACATAAAGGGCTACTGTGTGAGGTGCACTTTGGTAGAGAGTTACTATTTTTATACTGGAGAGTTTAGGCAAAATATACTAATCTAAACAGGTAGTAATGATACCTAGAATAAGTTTATGTATTGAATTTATTTAATATTTAATTAGATTTATATATTTCATATATTTTGGGTGTTTGTATTATGATAATTGTAGTGATTATATATCTATTTACCTTCTTTTAGATTAAAGTGGCCTAATTAGATACATTTTTCACTATTTTGATTGTATAATATATTATAACAACACAATAATTTAAATGCTAAGGCAAAGTATGATTGAACAATTGAAACTTACTATTTATGGAAATTATTAAGAGGATTTAGATACTTAAATTTTTACTATTATGTAAATTACTAAGATTCTATATAAGTGATTAAAAAGATTGAAAATGGATTAGAATTTACTTAGATTAGGAATATGAGTGTTTGGATCTACTTAGATGAGTCCATCACAATTTGGATGCTTATGTCAGTACAAAGGCATCTACTATTTTATATATTTTTACTTGTGAATTATAACTCCCTATTTTGGCACGTGCCACTACACATGATTTAAAAATTTATTCTCATGTGATATTAGATGCTCACTATGTGTGCAAATATAGAAACCTAGCTTCATCACCAATAAACCCTAGCTCCAATTTTGACACTAGGTTTAGGATTACAAAATGGGAATAAATATGAGTTGATCTGACCTCAACCACTCCCCAATGAGTAAGTGTTATGTATGTATCTAATAATCTAAAGAGGTAATTTAAAGTGCACATATTTCTCCCCATTAGGTGTATGTGTGAAATGGTGCTTATTTTATGAATATAACCTTTAATATAACCTTTGAAAATTAACAACATAAAACTCTAGTTTCATTATAATCTTTATAATATGGAAATGCATTCTCCTTATGATTAATTTCTAATTTGTAAAGTTTAAGGTAGTCCTTTTGAATGTGTAAGTGAAAGAATAAGCTTGCTTATTATTTTCTTGATAGTCCTAGATGTATAAATAGGATTATACCTATTATGTATTTATATAAGAATATTTGGGTAATTTATCATGCCACCAAAATGTGAAAGGTATGGAGTAACCCATAAAGCTAGTCTAAATTTTAAAAATAATCATTACTTGGCTTAAGGATAGGTCTATAAGAGTTGGGTGCATTAAAAATTATGTAGGTGTATGAGTTTGAAATAATTTTATGAAATGAAATAATGGCAATATAATTATCTAAAGACACTTAGAGTAAAATAAGTAATAGGTGACGCATATACTAGGGAATAATTATAGGTGGTCGATCACAAATCAGGAAGGTCATAGCCATTAAAGCTTGTGGATAGGAGAGAAGAGTGTGCACGATCCATACATGTACTCAAAATTCATGTAAGGTAATGATAGGTCAATATTAAAATTTAAAAGTGTATAATACTATATTTTAGTGTCTAAAAATACCCCCATTCTATTCTAATATTGAAAGTAAAATAATGCTAGAGTAAAAGGTTAAAGAGACATACCTTAGTGTGTAAATACACTTTGTCCTTGGGATAAGGTTAAAATGTGCAACTTGTTCTATAAAAACTTAAAATTAAATATTTAGCAATTAATTTCCATATGTGAATTAAAATTTAATATATTTAAATAAATGATTTTTTTATAAAATTTTAATGAACAAGGAAGGAATACATCTATAAGTTAGTGAACTATGTTTTCATCTTAAAATTTAGAGATGATATTAATTTTTAAGCATTGTATAATTAGAATTATCATTCCTAAATAAGTATGTATTAAGGAAAGGGCCATCGGTATGGAAAATTAATGGTCCAACCCTCATGAGGAAGGAGTAGTTCTAGGTTGTTTAACAATGTAGAAATGTAATTACATTACTCATTTAACTAATCGTGGACTTAATGATGAAATGGTAAACCTATATTAGACTCATATAGAGTGAATCAAATACTAAATATATACTCATATATTTAAAAATTTAACTTATTAATACCATAAATGTCACATCAATATCTTTAAAAAAAATATAGAACTTTAATAGTGTGTGTATGAATAATGTTCTTTCCCCCATAATATAATCTAATTAGTGCCAACATGTGCTATAAAATACCATAATTTGTCATTTAATATAATTAATATGATAAACTATAAAATGTTTAAATATTTAGCCTATAATGTTTTTACATATGCATTAATTATTCCCCCAAAATGTGTCTCTATCTATAATATGTGACATATAATTAGATCCAAATTGATAATCTAAACCAATCTAAATTCTTTAAATCATGTAATCTATCTCAAAATTTGAATTATATATAAATTAGTTATTTAATATCTATGAAAATCTTACTAATATTCACCATTTTGAAGTGAGAAATTTACACTGTGAATTACCCATCTCAAAAGAAAAGAGTTAACTACATCATGTTATGTAAAAAAGGATGTGAACATTTAAGAGCATGTGTTATCATGTGGAGAATATGTCATCATAGTATGGGTATATCAGAAAATCATATATCAAACATGTAGTGTAAGACATACAAGTGTCATGTCAAGATATATATATATATATATATATATATATATATATATATATATATATATATATATATATATATATATATATATAACAATTAGGTACACAATAGTAATAATAATAGATGTAACCAATTAATTGCATCCTATCCCAAAAGGTGAATTATATGTATCATGGAACCACATATAAGAAGGAAGTTATGTGATATGGATCATGGCAGTAAAAAATACACATAAGTTTATTCTGCTCATAATAATGAAATTGCATGATTATGAATCACACAATAAAACACACATAATATCAGTCAATGCCACACAAGGGAAGAGACACACATAATTGACAATAAAATATCATATAAATAAAGGGCCATACATTATGATTGATAAATTTTCACACAAGAGAAGATCTAAACACAATGGACAATTAAATTTTACATAAGGTAAAAGCCACACATAATGGAAAATCAAATGTCACACAAGGAAAAAATTATGAAAATAAAAGTCATATAATGAAAAACTCAATGAACAATAGTTGTAAGAAAATTAATCGCCCAAATAAAGAGTCATATAATAAAAACTAAATTAAGAAAAAGTTAGAAGATAAGGAAATGGAAAAATCAAGAGGGATACATTGACACACTCAATCAAAAAATCTCATACACCAAGGCAATTTACAAACAAAGCATAATCCATGATTAGCCTATATGAAGTGATATAATAACAATGAAATAAATAACAAGTCAAACTAGTCTACACCATCAATCTATGCAAATATAAAAACCTATAAAATTAGATATCCATAAAATTTGGCACTATAAAGAACATAAACAAGAGGAAGGCATGTGTAACAAATCAATGTAGTTAAAAATGATACATGAAAAGGTCATAGAAAGATATAAATTGTTACACTGTAACCTATAGAATGAGATGCCCCCAACATTATCATGGCTCCTTGGTATAGGGATGTCTTGCATTTATGCACCCTGTATCATGTATAACCTATATGTCTTATGTCTCACTCATATATACCATGAAACTTATGTGCACATTGAAAAGGATATATAATATACCAAATATGTGTTAAGAACATAAATGAAATGTGTAATAGCTAGCAAACATGAGATGCTTAGGTCTTGATTTTTTTAAGATTTGTTTTTGTATTTTTAAAATATTTATAAAAAATGTGTATCAGTAAATTGATAACTTGTAATCATCATCATATGGGTCCATGTAAATTTATTTTTCTTGTTCTTCTTTTAGATATTGTGCATACATATTGCATTTTATTCTACTATGTATAATCTTTCATGTGTTGTCTCTTTAGTTATCCTTGAATCATTTCCCTTTTGTCTATAATTTTTACAATCACATCAAATCTTGATTCTATATCCTTTATATAATAGGGTGACACATTGATTTATTTTATCCACTATAGCCTGCATATATTTTAACCATCATTGTCCAATTTTAACCCTTAATTAAGTATCATGGTACATCACCAATATGAATGTATTAATGACCTTTGGATCATAATTAATTGGTCGAGTAATATGTCCAATTATTTATTCACATTATATAATGCATTATATTTCATCAATGTCATCTCTCAACTATTATAATAATGTAATAATACACATATACGGGCATTATTTCATATCAATTTGAATCTATCATTGATAATTACCTTCAATGTATACTATAAAATAAAGATTTATTATTATGCATGATTATGAATTTTATGTTTTATATTTTTATACTGAGTTATTTTATAACTTACCAAAGATCATTCTTGTTTTAGTTGGATTACCTTAATGATATATTCATTCTTATAATTTTGAGTTTTGTGTTACAATGAAACATAACATTTTATTCCATGCCTACTTAAAGTATGGTAATCAAAATATGATTTAAATTCTTAATATGATAAACATCTCATATCTCTATGTCTAATAGTAGGTAATGGATTAAAATTTTTATCAAGTAATATTTGAAATATGATGTTTGGTTTATCCTTAATACTCATTACTTAAAATGTTGTGGAAGGTTTTGCATCCAAGAAATCCACTTTGCTCACTAAATTTTGATCTATACCTTTATTATAGTGTGAAATGTATAATATTATGCCCAAGATGATTAAATTTATAATGGTTCAAATTGATGGTGCATTTAACATATGAGACTTGCAGATGAGATAACATTACAATATTTTTTTTCTTTCTGATTATGTTGTTGTCTTTAATTATTATTTTTTTTCCTTTTCCCATTTTAGATTGTTCATGAGTAGACATTTTTTCTAATATGAAGTAGAAGTGGGGTTTTGAAAGGTACAAAAAACATAGACATCCTCAAAGTAAACTATATGATAATAAACTCCAACCAAAATAAAAACTCTAAGATACAGTATCCGACAAGCCCTACTATGAAAAGGCTAACAAGGTAGTCTTTGATTTATCAATATTATTTGTAAATGAATTATCCCAATACTCTCCTTAAATGATAAGTGTAAACATATTGTGATAAAAATACTAACATAGATCAATAGGTGTAAGATTTAGTTTTTAAAAGTAATGATCATCTATATTCCCTTGATTTCATTTATCATTGTCATCATTATTGACTATACAAGTTGGATTTTCTAAAGTAACAAAAAAAAAGATCTAGTATTACTTCTTTAGGTTTCTCAACATGAATTTTTGACTCCTTTATTAGTTATTATTTAATTTATACATTTTTAATTGGCTTATTATCTAACCTCATATGTATGGATGTTTATGGGGATAATACTAATGGAGGAACTATGGAAAAATGCATACAATATAATTATGAACTAACCTTATTATCAAGTTTCATCATTTTACAATATTTAAAGGGATTTTTTCTATAAGACATGTATACAGATGTCTATTATGCACGAATTTCAAACATTTATTTAGTGTAAATGGTATAGTTTCCATATCATGTATCCAAGGTCAACCCAAGACTAATTTGTATGAAAATTAAAAGGTATGATATGAAATATAGTAGATAATGTCTGGGGTATTAATATTAGATCTAGTGAAATTGATCTAAGTAATTGGTTTAAAAAGTTAAGAAATAATTTAATGGTTTAATCTAATTTTTCAGTAGTATTGATTTTGACACCTAATTATCATAATAAAGTTTTGTCACATATATTCATTCATGATCCATTATCTATTAAGGCACATTTTACCCCAGTACTTTTAATTTGAACTTGAATGAAAGAGGAGATTTTTATTTATTATGTGTTTGGTGGAAAAATATTCCATCTCAAAGGAAATCATTTCTTCACCATTATTTAATGTATTTATAATAAAAGCAAAATATGTAGGCTTTGTATCATTTAGGAAAGTTACAACACACAAAATATCATATATGTATGACCTCTTTAGTAATTTAAGGATAAAAATATTAACATGGGTATTCTTTAGTTGATCAATAATATCATACCCTTTGGTTTGATTATATGGCCTTATAGGAGGTGGAAGAAAATAAGGAGGAACATGTTAAATACCTATATTTTGTTGTGAATTTTGGGAAACTTGACTTCTTTGTGTGGTTACAACATGGACTATGAAATTAAAATTAAACATAGGATGAATAATGGGAGTGGGATGGTAGCTGGTACAACCTTGGGTATAGGGGGAGGAGGAATAAAAAGAACCATACATGTCATCTAATGCCTAGTAGTAACCAAAATGACTTCAGAGTGGATATTTAGATAATATGAATTAAGGAAGGCTAAATATTTGTCATTATTAATTTCATCCTTATTATTGCACATGGATTTGACCTATGGAAATACATAGAAAATTTTCATATTTAAGGAAAAAACATGCAATGATTACAATCATGACTTAAGTTAGAAAATTTAAACTATGTATATCCATTATAGCCATGAGTAATTTGTGAATGAGGGAAAATCATTAATTAAATCTGAAAATTAGATTTAAATATACAAATATAAAACTCTAGAAATAATGATGAAAACCCTAAGGGAAACTTAGTTTTTATTTCTATGTTCTAGATAAAAAAATAGGTTCACTAATATACTTTACCTTATTTTGGATTAGTGTGATGTAACTAAATATAAATTATGTATGCTTCAGATTGTATAAAATATTATAATTAAACATAAATCTAAATTCTAAGATAAAGTATGTTTGAATAATTGTAAATTACTATTTATGGAAAATATTAAGAGTATTTATACACTTAGCTCATTACTATTTTGTGCAAGATTGAGACTACATACAAATGATCTAAAGGGTTGGAAATGGATTAAAAGTCACTCTAATAAAGAAAAAGAGTGTCTAGATATACCAATAAAATTCCATCATGATATGGATGCATTCATAAATATAAAGGCATGTTATTTCCAAATTTGTCATTTTGAATTATGGCTCACTATTTTGGTAAGGCCACTGCACTTGTTTGAAAATTATCTTCAAATATGATATTATTTAATCATAAATTGAGATGGTTCAATATATTATAGGGTTAATAATATTAAAATGTAAAAATAAAAGGGTGATAAATAGATATATAGCATGCCAATTAATTTTAAAACTTAGATACACAATTTTCTAAATTTATAACACTAAGATATGCTAAAAATATAAAGTACAACTATTTATTGATATTTTAATGAATTGAAAATAAGAGTAATTAGTTGTTTTATTATGCACATGTAGATCTAGGTTGAAATAAGTTTTAAGTGGATTGGATATAGATTTTGAAATAGTCATCAGATTCTAGAATTTTATATTATGTTACCTCAAACACTTGCATCATATTTGGACAATTTCATTGACGTTACTATCTAGCCTAGATGTAGGTGCCCAATATAAAATATAAACTATATTTTAGTGTGACAACTTGGAAAATTTTGGATTTTTTATCACATTTACTCTGTTGTTTTTAGATATTGCACACAAGCTATTATTATTTTTTAAATGATCAAACCCTAGCTCTTCACCTTTGTAGTGACTGTGGAAAAAATGGGTTAGTGGGCACATGATGTTGAGATACCCCAAGGACTCCTTTATTAGTGGGAACTACCTACATATCCAATACTTTAAATAGGGCATTAGACATATGTATTTTTCCATTATATGTTGGATTTCATGTGTATCAAGATATAACATGTGATAAACTAATACATAGAGTGACCTAGCTTATAAGTTGGTGAGTATGGCACATGAATTGATATTTCAATACTTTAGTCTTGTATATGGGTTATCTCCATGAATGATATTTAAATATAATATAATAGGGAATATTTTCTCATTTGAATTCTTGATTGAGTGCCTTTGGTAAGTTTCCTTGTGAGTTGTTAGGTTTGTGTTAGGTGAGGTATGAATGAGGGTTGATATTGTATATATATCAATAATTTTTATAAATATCTCACATAAAATCACTTATGGTAACAATATGGATACATTTCATTTATAAATGTCATGACTTTAGGGCACTGGACACATAGTTTGGCACATGACACTAGCATCAACGTAAGCATCTAACTAGGATCTAAGTGTTTAGGAAAAAAAATAGGTATATGCCTAAAACTTACATAGGATGATAAAAAATATATTAATATAATTTTAAGTAGTATAGATGGCTTGTTCATCATAATAAAATATGTTTAGACTAAGACATAAATAATAGGTGCATGAAATAGTAGATGTAATCCTTTCAATAATATGAAGGTCTTAGAACTAAAGGGTACATCCATGAGAAGTACTTGCCATGTATAAAAGATTAAGGTGACATATAATTGAGATCTAGTGTCTACATCCCCCCCCTTTAATCTAATAATTAAATTACTAATTTAAAAGAAAAGGAATGCATACCTAGGTGTGTATTACACACCTTTTCTTTGCATGCATCCCACTTGAGTTCTTTGTTGGTGACTGATCTACAACCAAATACATGTTAAAATATATAATCAATGTATATAATATAAAATTGAAATAATTTTAAATACTTTAAAGTAAAGAGAGTAAGGTTAGAATTACACCTATGTATCAATGTAACCTACTTACCTTTTGGAAATTTGATTTGAAGAGATGATTTATTATGAATCTTTGGAGCTGAGATTAAGACAATATTAAAACCTAAAAGTTAAAATATATATAAATATTATAGGGTAACTTGACCCCAAACTTTGAGAAAAGGTGAGTTTCCACCTGATAGCTGAGATTAGATCAATCGTGTAACCCAATCATACCTATAACATAGTGAGCATTAGTGATCCAAGTCAATTTAGACTATAAAGTTGATGCATGTGGATGATTTTATCATTCCATCCTATATAATTTGTAAGATCAAGTGATTTAATCACTTGAATCTATCTAAAATGGAACTAATTACTACAGTATATTAGTTTAATAGTAGTGAATATAAGTACATCTTGATTTAAGATAATGTCCATAGAAGTATTTTAAATATAAAATATGATTTTATTTTGAAAATTTAGGTATTATTTTACATGGAATATGCACCTCATATATGTCTCAATCTTAATCCTAGGTATAACAATGGTACCGATATATAAAATTCTACCACTAGTTTGTATCAAAATCATATAACTATGTAATTTGACCAATTTTGAAATTTTTTAAGTGTGTAATACATGTTACCATGACATTACCACATATAATATGAAACTAATAATTTTTATAGGTGTGGAGAATATATTTCCATAACATGTCCCCATTGTAATATGAGAATAATTAGTACTAAATAAGTGTGGATGTCATGAATTTTTGGCATGCCCCCACTAAAATATGAAATTGTTAAAATGTGAAAGCCATGACTTTATGACATTCCCCCAATGATATTCCCCCCATTTTTAAGTGAAGGGAAGTAGAAACTATACTTATCTCAAAAGGAAAAAACAACTTTATAATCTATGAATGTATCATGTAACATATAAGAGTAGTATGTCTAGGTAGATATAGTAATGAGGTACATAGTATGTAATAACATCAAGTCCTAATATTCATGATGTGAATAATGGAAAAATATAGATAATAACAATAAAATCTCATTAAATAACCAAGCACCCAAATAAGATAATTCAAAATCAAATTAAAAGATAATGGTCTAAGGAGACCTCAAATAAGGGGTAGGATCAAATGTCACATAATTGAAGGAACATGACTTAGCCAAATGTCCTTAAGGAAATAAATTAAATATTAAAATGTCAATACAATAAGCAATGACATATTCAAATTTCATAATTGGAAAATAAAGGCAAAAGGGATAGAATCAATGGAGCATACTCAAATGCTTGAAAACATAATACAAGACAAGACACTCAAGGAAATGCAAAAATAAAAATAAGGAAACATAAACAAATAACTTAAACATATCATATTAATCCTTAGATATATTTGTTAGTAAAAAATATTAAGTACATAGCATATCAATTACACTACAAAATATATAAGCATGGATAAGGGCATGTGTGAGTATATAAACTCAAGCATGATAATGGAAAACAATTATAGAAAGATATAACCTAGGTATATCATAAGTAAAGAAGTGTATGTACCCAATGCCCATATGACATGAGTAGATAGAAGGACCAACATTTGAAAGTGCATAAATGATATGATTAGATATGAATGTATTACACTCAATAGATGCGTGAACACATGTGTATATAGAAGGAATAATATTCTATCTACCAACATGGAACTAATAACATATATGCTAAGGAGTCAATAGAACATGTAAAATTCTTAAAATATTTTTGGAATTTTGGAATAATATATTTGTTTAGTAGTTTTGAAATATTTGGAAGGATAAGCAAGGAATACATGTACAAGGAGAAGTGCTACTAGGAGCCAATGTACTCATAAAAAATATTCTTATGTGAAGGATCTATATTATTGTGTATCATATCCATATGTTTAGTAATCAGTATCATTAGGATCATACCAATATCTTGTGTTATTAGAATAGGTAAAACAAAACTTATGAAGTTATTCTTGAACTTGTGATATATTATTTTGAGCATTAGTGTATGAAAAACCAACTGCACCATATATTAGAATTTTATTCTTGAAAGTTTATTTTCTTTGAGTATGTCTATCATTATAAAAATGTTTCATCTCATTATGGGATAGAAAAGAGTCATGTATCTTTGCTTGCACATTATGAAAATATGTAATTTGTGCCTTGACTTCTTTATTTGAGGATGAAAACATAGACTTTATACTATTGTAATTAATTATTTTTTCCTCTATGCATGAAGTATATATGGTTTTTGGATCCTTAGCAATCATATTTTTTCATTTGATTTTTTAGGCATCTCTTGCTTTGGAAATTATTTTGTTAGAACCCCTATTTTTAGAATGCTTGTTTTCTTATCTTGAGTTTGAGTTAACAACTTATGTTCTTTCTATTTTTATAAAATATCTTGATCTATCTTTCCCTTTTGAATTTTTTATTTCTCTAATCTTTGTATTTTACAATTATTTGTGTTCTGATTATTATTTGGTACCCATACTTGTTTTTTTTGGCACTTGTGTTTTAAGAGAGGTGCTCATAATGTGAGTGGGTTTATTAGTTGATGTGTTAACGATATGATCACCACTACCTTTGTGACTTTGTATTTTTTTATTTAATACAAAAAATATATGTATGATACCCATGCATTCTATGTTAGACATAATAGTATTTATATTTCTTGATAGGATGTGGAAGAGGTAATTTGATCACTTTGTCTCAAATCAATTATATTAGGATTTTTCTTGGTATCTTAGTAACCTTTGGTATAATACTTAAATCACTTATTTTATATGTGTTATATTTTAGCTTTGTATTTGGATAAGAAACCTTATTTATAACAACATTGGTAGATGAAGATGCAAACACATGATTAAAAATAACATGTTTTAAATTTTACATGTATGTAAATTGGTTTTGATTTTGCAATGCTTATATTAACTTCATCATAGTGAAATTTTTATATTTTAGGGATTCATAAGTATAAACCCTAAGTAACTCAAATTAAATATTCATGCATATACCATCTTCCTTAACCTTTTAAAGAGTGATAATATATGGTAGATATCACCCTATTTTGGTTTAAGAGGAAGAGGTTCAATATTATTGTAATAATATTGGTAAAGATAAGTTTGAGTTTTATATTTATTACAATTATTCTTTAGTTTTGTGGTTTTAAGATATCTAATGTTATATTAAAAATAAAAATTAATGAATATATTGAGATATTTGAAGAGAAAGTTCTCAACACACACACACACACACACACACACACACACACACACACACACACACACACACACACACACACACACACACACACACACACAAATAATGATTTTTATAAAAAAACAAGGTCCTATTTTTAAATTTTGAATATTTTAAAAATATAAATTAAAATTCAAAAAACCAAGAAATTTGGAAACCCTAGAGTAATTGGGGTTAAGAGACCAAAGGTTAGGTTGACCATAATATGTCGAATCAAGATAAATAAATATAAAGTGTTTAGATAATAAATTTTGGAATATCCAATAGTTTTATTAAGAAAAATAAGAAATGAAATGAAACCCAAAAAATATGGAAACAAAAGTACATTCTATGACCTTTACGTATAAATTTACTAAAAATAGTAAAATGCTAAATTTGAAAAATCTGTACAATATTTTGGAAAAAAGTGTGTTTGTTTATATAAATAAAATTATTAGAAACATTTGATTGATTTGAAAATTGATATATTATGAATCAAAAATAGGCCAGACAATATGGAATGCTTCATAAGTGAACCCTATAATATCTATAATAAATAATATGCAATTGTGATAAAATAAGAATTCATTTCATAATTTTGAGAGATATTTTTTTTATAAAATATTATATTTGAAAAATCCCATAAATTTATTAAAAAATAATCAAACTATTTACCTTTATTTCAATATTTAATAAAAATATTAAATTACAAAACTTTAATAATTTGTACCAAATTTTGGTAAATAGAAAGAGGTTTTTGAGTATAACCTGTGTAGAAAATACCTCTGTGAAATTTTAAAATGGAACTATTTGTGGGCCAAAATGTGCTAATAAATAATGAAAAAATTATAAGAATATGCACATGAAATTATTTTACCTATATGAGTGTAAAACCCTATAGTAACATTTTAGATCTAAAATCCTATCACAACAAGCCAAAACCCTAGGAGGTTGTAAACCTTAGATTAGGATAGGTTTGAAAAGGAAGACTCAGATGTCAGGATCACTAAATGTTTAACCCTAAATTAAGATTGGAAAATATGGTATAGGATTAAAAATATATAAATGAATAAGCACAAGGGTAATAAAGAAATCTATAATAGGCTAATTATTTTGAAGACTTAGATAAATAATGTTTTAAATTTATAATATCTAGATATACTAAAAAATATAAAATATAACTATTGATTGATATTGTAATGAATTGAAAAAAGAGTACTTAGTTGGTTTAGTGTGTACATGTAGATCTAGGTTGAAACATGTTATAAGTAGATTATATTTGGGTTTTGGAATAATCATTAGAATCTATAATTTTATATCTCATATGCTTGTTACAGATCTAGACGATTGTCTCGAAACTACTATATGACTTGGATACAAGTGTCTAGTATGTAATATCAATTGGATATGAGTGAAAAAAACTGGAACCTTATCAATTTTATATCACCTTTACTTTAGTGTGTTTGTATCATGTGTACTGATTGTCACTCTTTATCAAATGCTCAAACCATAACCCTTCACCCTTAGAGTAGTTGTGGGAAAAATGGGTGAGTGACACATGGTCTAAAGCTAATATAAATACCCCTTTGTAAATGTGAATTTCCTATATTTATAAAATTTCAAAGAGGACCTCAAACATATGTACTTATCATGTACATGTTGGATTGTGTGTGTATTAAGATATAACTTATGATAAACAAGTACTTAGAGTGAGCTAGCTTGTAATTTTTCAAGTATGGATCATGGAGCGCTCCTTCAATACTCAAAAACTATAAATGAGTTGTACTTATTAATGATATTTAAATAAGAGATAATAGGGGAAATTTGATCACTTTAATGCTTAATTGATTGCCTTTGGTAAGTTGCATTATGAGTTATTAGGTGTGTACTAGGTAGGTATGAATACATGTTAATCTTGTATATATATATATATCAATCTCTTTTATAAATATCTCACATAAAATCATTTAGGATAACCATATGTATATGTTTCATTTTAAAATTTCATGACTTTAGGGCACTAGACACTTAGAGTGGCACATGTCACTAGTGTCAACATAGGCATCCGATTGGGATGGAAAGGTCTAAGAAGTTGTAAAATAATTATAAGTCCATCACTTTCAAAAAATGATAATAATTAGGTTAATAACATTTTGAATAGTACACAAGGCATGGTCGTCATAATAACATATGGTTAGACTAAGATATAAGTAATAAGTACAAGAAATAGTAGACGTGAGTATTTTAGTATCATGAAGGTCTAAGAACTAAAGGGTATAACCATGAGAAGTACTTTCCAAGTATGCAATATTAATTTATTATATTATTTATATTTAGTATCTATAGATATTAGGTGCTCATTATGTTCACAAATATATAAATTTGACTCCTTCACTTTGAAACCCTAGCTTCACTTTTCACATTTGGTTTGCTCTTAAAAAATTGGAATAAAGGTGGGTTGAGATATCAACCACTCCCAAAGAATGACTGAACACTACCTATGTATCCAATACTCTAAGAAGGGAAGTAAAACTATATATAGTTCTTATTGTTAGGTATATGTGTGAAATGGTGTTCCTTTTATGAAAGAAACTTGTAATCTAGATTTAAACATTTGAAAATGTAAAACTTAACTTGGGTTATGTGTTTGATACTTGGCTAGGTCTGGCTCCTTATGACTAATTTATGACTTGGGAAGTTGAGGGCAGTCCCTTTTAATGTGTAAGTGAAAAAATAGGCTTATATAGTGCTTTATTGCTTTTTTGAGATGTCTAAATATGTTTAGGACTATTGTGAATTTATATGGGACTATTTTATTAGTTTATCATGGAACTAACTTGAAAAACACACATACCAACCCATAAAGAAATTTTGAATTTGAAAAACAACTATTGATTAATATTGGGATAGGTCCATCTAAATTGGGCACCTCTATAATTCCATAGGCATATAAGTTTTACATACTTATTTTAAAGTCATAAATATTGATATAAATATATAGAGACAGTCTGAGTATGATAATGAACATGTAATGTAAAAACTAGGGAATTATTGTAGGTTATTAGTAGGAAATAGAGAAGGTATAACCTATAGAAAGCATGTGGATAGGAGAGAAGGGTGTGCAAGAGCCATATGTGTATGCACAAGTCATGTAAGGTAAGGATAGGTCAAGAATGACATTTCCAAGTGTTTAATGCCATATTTTAATATCTACAAGAACTATTATAGTAATTTAATATGGTATTAGAGCTATAAAATATTCACCTCTAGTATTTTTTATTTTTATGTCTACAATAGGTATAAATATTAGATTTGAAATTTTAACTTTTTTTTACATATCCATTATATTCTAGTTTTAGATATTCAATTTTTTTTTTTACATATTGAGTATCAATTTTATATCATAGTGGATTACTTATAATACCCAATATTTTTATCTAATTTCACCCTTCATGGATCTTGGTTTATTAGAAATTAATTAAGATATTTGGGTACTAAGGTTTGAATCTATTTTCTAATATACATTACCTAGGTTATAAATTATGTTCCCATAACTTTAAAATCCATAGAAATTTATTATTATTGGATAAGCTAACCCATTGTCATCATTGAAGTGAGGTGAATTGTGCAAAACAAAACCTTATACAATGTTATATATGAAATTTATCTTCCACATACCTCATGGTATATCGCAAGCACCTAGGATTTTTTTGGCACCCAAGAAGCCATCAACTATTTAATTTTGTGGTGCACCAATAAGTGGTTATCCCTAAAAAGTTACTCTCTACATAGCTTATAGATGGGATAGGCTATGATTATAATAGTACCCTTCATATTTAATGGCCTTTAGTCTTGTTAACTACTTATATCCAAGATTTTTATATTAAAGAGCCTTCATATTAGACACACCTAGCCTAGTAATTCCAAAACAATATTGGTTACATTTGGAAAACATGCATATAACTTCAATATTGTCTATTTAATTTTAGTATTCATATTTTGAGTTTAGTTTTGGAACATTACTATTGATAGTAGAATAAAATTGTAAAATTATAGAGGGTGGATACATGACAAGTGTGTGATGGATATCATCATGGATATCAAATTTCATTTTATATGTATTTGGCATATGTATTTATTCCAAACATTTATGGAATGTGAAAAGACTCTTTCAATATTTAATTTAAAGGAAAGAGTGTGAAGTGACTAAGTATTTTAAAGTTCTATATATAGTGCTCCATTGTAATGGAAATGAGTTCCATAAACATAGAGATAATATAGAGATCTAATAATGGCTTTCTCAAATGTATTTTAATACTTGTTATGTTTATAATCTATGGTTTATTTTACTTAAATATATGTAATCATTTAATAATAATAATAATAATATTAATAATAATAATAATAATAATAAAGGGTCTATGCTTTTTGATTTAGATTTTTGGGTGATTACATACTTCTGAACCAAAAAAAAAATTTGACTTGTTTTGAAACTATGAATGCGTTCTGATCCTATTTCCCACTTCACACATAAAACATAAATTATCATGTTTTTATTGCTTTAAAAGAACCTATAATAACATGGTATGGTGAGATTATATATTTTTTAAATGTTGAGATGGATACATGGATAGTGAGACTTGAAATTATGGCTCAATGAAAGAATACACAATTTTCTAGAAAAAGTAAAAAAATTAGGAATCTCTACACAAGAAGTTATTCATGATCATATATATAGTCAAATATATGAAATATTTTAGTGTGAATTACCTAGACTACTAGTTTTATGGTTATCAATACTTGAATACTACCATTTTCATCTAAGATAAAAAAAAATTACTAGTTTGGATAGAAGATAAACTAGAAAGCCTACAAATGTTAGATACTAATTAGACTAATGCAATTTATCATTGGGTTATAACTACCATTAAAGTATATATCATTGAATTTTAAGTACATGGATACACTTCATTTGATTTTGTGTGGAATCTATTTATGAGAGGCATTAGAGACAAGTTTCTATAATGACTACCTACTCTCATTAAAATGTTGCTTGTAGAAAGGTGTTGTCATAGATTTTGAAAAATGGTAAAAAATTAGTGGAAAAATCATTTTTTAATAAATAAGTATTTTTTTATTTTTTCCCAAAAATGTCAAAATTTAAAAAAAATAAAATTAATTAATTAATTAATCAAAAATTGATTAATTAAACATTTATGGTTGTTTTGCTTTTATTCCAAAACTATTTAGAAACATGTTTAAACATTTTATACAAAAATTTTATAGCATTCCCTATAATTTTCAAAAATCATTTCACTTTTTATGAGTTTTGAAAACACACATTCTTTTTCCATAATTTATGCAAATTGCAAAAACTTTTTTGGTCTCCATGTAATTTGTAAAATCTTTTTCAGCTTTGGTGTAATTTACAATTTTATTTTTTATTTCCACAAAAAAAATTATTTTGTTTTTTATTCCTATGAAAATTGTAGAAAAGTTTTAAATTTCCATGCAAATTTTGAAAATGTTTTCAATTCCTGTACAATTTGTAAAAACATTTTAAAATTTCATGTAAAGTGCAAACACATTTAAAATTTCTCTTTTTCATGAAACTCAAAATTCTATTTCCACTAGTCATGGAAATGCAAATTGCATTTATAAAAGTCATGTTAATGTAAACTTATGCTTTTTAAATTACTTATTTTCATACAAACTACCATTGCTAATTGAAGCTTCTTTTTAATCCTACATGCAAAATCATAAATGTTTTCCATCAATTGTGCAAATACCATTGCTTCCATTGGTAGTTTTTAAAATTAGTTCACATTCCCTTCAAATTTATCTTTTCAATTTGCATGTTCATTCTAGAAGTTATTAAACATTTTAAAAAATAATTTTCCATCCACATTTTAACTAATGACTAATAGGAAAAAAAATTCTCAAGTTCAATGAAGATAAGCAAATTGAAGAAAAAGTTTTTTTTGCAAGTTCACAAAGAATTTTAAAATGATTTTCCAAGACTGAGCTAGGTAGTAAATTGACATAATAAAATTTCATATTTGAAGTAACAGGGGGTGCATGTCGAGTAAAAATTTTAAGGTTTCCTATGACAAACCAAGGTGCCATAACAGGCCATATGAACCCCAAAAGAAGAAAAATTAAAATTATTTTTTTATCCTCAACCATACAAGCCATAAAACTTCCAACAATAGATTAAAATTATTATTTTTATTTTCCCTCAACCATGCAGGCCATATAACCTACATAGTAGGTGATATCTAGAGAATCTTTGTTTTCTTTTGCTATGCCACCTACCCATACGACCCTCCAAAGGTGATTTTTGTTAAAATTTTTGTTTTATTTAGAAACATAAAGTTTTATGGCCCACATTTACCATATTTATGCAATTTTTTAAAAAAAAAACTTTAATTTTGTCCTCCAATGCCAAGTTATACAACCCATTTACTGAGCAGCTGAACAGTGATATTTTTTTCCATTTTTATTATCGTAACCAAACCATATGGATATCATATGACATGACATATGCCCATGTGGGAGGGTATAAAAAAATAATAAAAAATGATGATTTCAAAAAATATGTAAATAATTTTAGTTGAAAATAAAAAAGGGAAGGAGAAAAATTGAATGAGCAAATTTTGGCATAAATAATTATTATTTTGCCAATTTTGTAAATCTTCAATTTTCATGTTTTTGAATTGGTGCATTTTCATCTTTGAGGAGGACATTGAAAATTTTGGAAAGCTTTTTCAGTTTCAAAATTTATTTTCCCTGAACTAGTAAAAACTAGGAATAAAATTGGTAGTGGTGAAATTTTAATCTTTTCAATTCATTGCATGATCAGGAGTTTCATTTATGCTGAGAAGTGACTATATATATATACACACACACATATATATAGCACACTTTTTAAATTTTATAAATTTAAAAAGCACAAGGAATAGGGAAATAGTTTGAAAATTGAAAAATAAATATTTTTATAATCTCTTCAATTTGTTTCCGTTGGCTAGAAAAGTTCATAATATGCAACATAGAGGAATTTTCTATAGGTTCATTTGTAAATGGAGATTTTATTCAAAAGGAAATTGAAATTCATATAGAGATCTTTAAAAATTTGTTGGAGTAATTTTCACAATTAATATATGAGTACATATTTCAATTTGTATTTCTATCATTTTTTACAAATAAAGAGCTTTTCTACAAATTTTCAAATTTGTCAATTCTATAAAAAATATATTTTGATAGAAGTCAAAGAAATCATGAAGTATCAATTTCAAGGTGTGATTCTTCCTTTGCCACTAGAGTCCAATGTTGGAAATATCATTGACACTGATCTAAGCCACATCAACTTGGATAAATTTTGGAAAAGAATGAATGTACTAAATAAGATGGATTTTGATCAAAATATTTATGATAGTGGATTGGCATAGGAAGCATCATTCCTAATGTCATTTAATTCTCATGAGTTAGTGTTGATTGTGGAAAATAATTATAACTTAAAGACATGGGAGGTAATAGATCCCTAGGGGGAGTTGGTAGTGAGTTTTGATCTTAAGCAAATTGACAACATTTTTTCCTCCTAGATCATGAATAATCTATGCATATGACCCCTAAGTTATACCAAATATTTAGGGATGACAATGTTATATTATGTTCTAAATAAGTCAATAAATCCTAGTTGATCGAGCTAAAACATTCTTCCACTTAGTTTCCAAAAAATATCACAAGATCATATTTCAAAGATGAGATAAGTGACATGATCATATTATTACATAGGATAGTGGGAAATAAAATGGCAAAGAAATTTCAAACATAGAACTACATATTCATTTGGATCATCCTTAAAAATAAGTAATGTATAAATTGAGGGTAGTTGATCAGTGACACCATTCATAAACAACCCATGGAGGTAAAAGACATGTCAAAATTCTATATGACTTCATATGATTTTTACACTATATCCAGTTGTTGATTCCTTTAGATGTATCACAGGTTCTCTTAGTGTCTAAAGAACACTTCTAATTTTAGAATTCAAGGAATTCAAAGCTTGAGAATAAGACTATGGTAATCTAGTTACATGTGGTGAGATAGAGGCATAGCAATAAACTGTTCCACAATATTTATATTTCTTGGTGATTGGGAACCACCATGGACAATATAAGTGAGATATTATATATCTATACTATTATCAGTGGATTTGTGATCAACTTCTAAACTAAATATTAATCTAAACAAATATTTACAATCTAATTTAAACTAGAGTGACTTGGTTAAAAAAGAAGCAAAAAGAAGGGTAGGGCAGAAAGAAGGTATTCTAATTTTTAGTCCAAACATTATGTCAAATCTTATATTTCATCAAGACATACATTCTAACCAATACATGACATGAAATAACTATAACATAGATCTTACCATGTACTAGGGAAATGTCTAAGGAAAGGATGGAACAATGCAAATAAGAAACTAGATTCAATTTAAGGATTTACTTCACAAGAAAATTACATTACCACATCTAAAAAATAAGCAAGGTAAATGAAATGAACCTAATATCTTTCAATTAACCTATAATAAGCATAAGTTAACAAATTTGCATTTACATACGCACATCAAGAATCGATGAAAACCATTTAGATATAGACATCTATATAGATATTTGAAAGAGAATCCATGTAATAATTAACAAAAATAAATTAAGATAAACTTCTTAGTGTTCTTTACTTGCATTAATTTCTCATAGTATACAAAATAGTTTTACCTCTAAAACTCTCCTCCCTTAAAAAATGGTAATATTTCCTTTTATAGGACACTAAGGCAATACACCGGTCAATCATGAGATTACAAATGTACAAAGGTAAGGATATATATCCTTTTACAAAGTTATATAATACATTTTCCTTTCCCAAATTGGACTCACCTATAGGAAAATGTGCTAACACACTTTCACATGCCTTTTAAAAAGGAATATATTACTTTTGAATATTACAAAGTTTATTAATGACATATAATATTATTAGTTAGTTGGTGGGCCCTATCCTAAAGAAATACCCTCTTTCTCCTAAATAATCTTTATGGTTTTTTGATGTTTTTCATTGAGCAAACTTAAGTTGATAGCTAGATGTAAGAGGAATTCGTCCTCTTGGTCACCCAAGTCATCAAAATCCCTATCATTTATTTCCATTGCTTCTTTGAAACTCCTCACCTCAACCATCTTCTCCTCCATAGTTAGGATCATACCCATGACCCTCCTATTATCACCCCCAAACTAAGCTTGAATCTTTTTTTGTACTTCTTACATCACTAGGGTGACCATGTGCATGTACACATTTTCTTAAATGATTCCCAAATAGTTGAATGTGGTAGGCTTGGCAATCATGGTTACAAGAAGTTTCTTAATTCTAATCATTAGCTCCTTATCATCCCTTAAGACCCTCTCCAAGTTCCCTAACCATGTATTCAGACCCTAGATCTTATCAACAATTATTCCCATAATAGTATTCAAATGGTCCAGACTAATAGTTTTGAAACTAGGAATTCTATCCTCAACTAGTATGTTGATTAGCTCCTTAATTTTTTCTTTTGAATTATACCATTGGGATATCAAACCCTTGGCTATTTCATCTTGATAAGATAATGGAATTTTCATTTCATTAATTTCCTTCAAGGAATTAAACATATCATAAAAATATGACTCAAACATCTTGATCATTTTTTGGGACTGATAGAATAGCTTGTGTCTCAACATTTTATTTTTGTTTTTGTAGATTCTCTATTTTTTGATACATGCCTTTGATGTTGTTTGATTTTAGTTGAGTTGAATGTGAATTAGCTAATCCACCTATATATTCTTCATGGACTAGGTATTCACCATGTCCCTGACATCTTACTAGAGTTCAGCTAATGAATGGTTCAACTTTATAAAAAGTGAACTCCTCATTTTGAGCCATAGTCTTCCTTGTTGTCACTCTCTATAGGCTTGTAGTCTCTAGGTTGAATTTCACACTAATTGATGACTCTATGATATTTGGAGGTTCTAATATCTCCATCTATGTGCTTCTTAAGTTTCCAAGAGTGTCTACTTTAATTCCACTTAGCCCCTCAATGGTAGTCATCTTTCTTTCCTCCTCTTCCTTCGTTAGAGCCACTATCCATGGCTTGAGATCATCATGGTTAGTGATGTTGATCTCCTAGGTAATATCCCATGAATGCTACATGGTTGGGATCTTCTAAATCTTCCCATAAATGAACCTTTCAAGGATGATTGGCTCATGAATTGGATTTTCATCACTAAATAAGTTAACTTCACTCAAAGGCTGAGTGAGGGTTAACTTTGGCTTTTTCTTTCTAAGTAGGACAAATGCCAACTTAAACTTTGTTTTTTTTAGGGGTGTAACTAGAACTAGGTTCGAATATATCTTATTCCCCTTTTCCTATTCTACCCCTTCAATTTGGGCTTGAGGTTCCTCAGCTTGTTCTTCTTCTTCATATAATCCATATACCTCAGTAAAAACTTTGAGTGCATCCTCCACTATCTCCCCAAGACATAGTGTAGTCATGTTAAGGAACTTGATTGGGGACTTTGTCCTTTAAATTTGGGTATAAGATGATGCCCCTTCACCAAGGCTTTCTTCTAATTTCTCTTTCTTAGGTCCCTATGCAACTTGTGCTTGAGGTTGTTGTAGTGGTTGTTCTAGAGGGGGCCTAGAATAAGGTCCATGTAATAAGTGGTATTTCAAGTGCCCAATATACCATATCTCCTAAGTGTTTTATCATCTCTCTCTAGCCTAACCCCAAGCCTAGTATTATGCTTCTTCAGCCTAGCCAATACTAATGTGAAATTGGAAGACCTGATATACATTGTGTCATGAACACCAAGTTAGTGTTCATAGGGGTAGTTTATTATTTTTGATTCAAATGTTTGATGACCCTATCATGAGGATCCCACTAATTCAATTCATCCAACTATAGGTTGAATTAATCCCTATGTTTGGAGATGATGTCTACATGCTCCAAAATTTTTAATATAGTCTTGTTGATGGGTAATGGAAAATGGTGAAGGAGTACCTTCCTTTTGAACTTGTATACACTATTTATACCATGGAATATTTGATATGAAATTTCCTATTTTTCGAATTTGTTAGGAACGTGGATTGGTAGTTTAAGGTATTGAGTTAAGGTCCCTTCTGTTCTAATCACTATTCAATATGGATACAACTAGATGTCTCCAATTAACTCCAAAAGCTTCTTAACCAGAGGGCTAACCCTATCCATGGGGATCCCTATAATAGATTCTACCAAAGATGGATATACACAATCACAACTAAATTTTATATTATGTATATACTTTAATATGTGCAATTTGTAATAATGATGGGAAATAGTTTGTCTCCCTTCAGGTAACCAACTCTTTATGTCATAGATTTTGGTGTTGGCCAATAGGGAATATAGAAGATAAGACATCATAAAGAAGTGGCTACTAGTTCTTCTTCATGGTTAAGAATTGTTGTTTCAAATAAATTTTGATCATCTCACCTACTAGGAGAGTGAGTCCCTTTTCTACCATGAATTATACATAAGGTACCCATATTTTATTAACATCTGTGGTGGAAGGGGATCTAGATAATTTATTCAATAAGGTCATGATTATTATTATTTCTTACCTAAATTAGATAATTAAGATGTTTTTTCTCAATTCTTGGATCACATGGGTTTTGATAAGCAATCATGAGGCAAGGATAGTGTTCAAGCCATTTTTACCAATCCATGTTCTAATTGTAGGCATGTCTACCTAGGGATTATGTATCTTGTAGTAACTTTAAAATGCAAGAA
This sequence comes from Torreya grandis, assembly GCA_037957365.1. Lineage (NCBI taxonomy): Eukaryota > Viridiplantae > Streptophyta > Pinopsida > Cupressales > Taxaceae > Torreya > Torreya grandis. The sequence goes on from JARHVA010005781.1 coordinate 852,385, forward strand.
GGGAAATATATGTGATCCTTTTAAAACTACATTCTTGAACTATCCAATCCAAATCAAAGTTACAATCTCTTAAAATGGGGTAATAACATCGATATAATGAAATAACTCAAGTTTTGCAGTAACATAATAGAGATAAGTAATTTGGATGGAGACTAGGTCATTGTATCTCTAGTTGATTATGGAATTCGTTTTCTCTTCCCTCATGATGGTCTATATTTGTTCAATTGTGTATAAATTCTTAGACCATTTTTTATTTTTGGTGCTTAATGTTGTAGCATCAAAGTTAGTATCCTTGAAGACTTTTCCCTCATTTTTGAAGCTAAGTATAATTATATGTCATCCCTTTTTTGCTACATTAGAGTTTTCATGAATGTGAGACTTGTAAATTATTCACTAATAGTCTTTAATTAGCCCTTAGGATAGCTTTTTCTCACTCAAATAACAATTGAACTATTTTTGGCTTGACTGTGATTGATTAGAGTTAAAATTAGGGCTTTTAGTGGAGGCTAGGGGTTTTTTTTATAGATTTAATGGTGATGGTTAATTGGACTTAGGCGATTTCATGCCTTGGATTTGATTTAAACCCTTTTATTTATACCTTTACCTTTTTTTTCCCATAAAAATCTTAAATTTTATCATTTTGTGCTTTTGTGGTACTTATGTGGCATCCATCCAACAAATTTGGTGGATTTTTTCATAAGTGCTTTAAAGGAACTAGCATTTTTCCTTTAAAATCCTTATATTTATTTGAGCTATCAAATATTTATTCATGGATCAATGTAGACCATTGATCATGATCTTGGGGTTTGAAAGTTATTTGTTATCCTTGTATTAGGCTTTGTAGTTATGCCACTTGGCATCTTCACAAGCCTTATGGGTTTTACACTCCATAAGTGAATGTGCACTCACAACATGTCAATCATGTGGGAATTTAGGGGTCTCATTAAATAGTCTCTATTGATTATTCTTCATCCACTCAACTTTCTCTAATTAACTGTGAGTTGTCGATCTTGTAAGGTGCATAAACCCTAATTAGCATCGGGACATAGGATGAAACTTAAGATAAATAATTTAAACTAAATTTAATTTCATGTTAATAAACATGACATAAAATTTAGGCTAAAATATTTAAGTTAAGTTTTATAACACATATAAATGGGGCCCCAAATAATAGAAGGATCTAATGCAAGGTTTTAACCTTTCGTTTTATCATGTTAATAAACATGATAAAACTTTATAGGTTAAAATATTTTAGGATAAGTATTATGGTATAGGAACCTCTTGTTAAAATAAAACATAATATAAGTCTTTATCCTAAGGCTTATTGTATTTAAATAAATATAATTGTAACCTTACAGACTTAGATTAAGTCTATGTTTATTAATATTAGACCACAAGATCATTTTATCATTAAAGTTCAAAGACCCTAAGTGGTTTTCATATTTCCCAAAGTGGGTCACATCAGTTTGTAACACAAGTAATAATCTTTACCAACATTTTAAATCATATTATTATGTCTAAGCAAGATTATTTATGAGCTTAAATTTGATGGCCTTGTAGATATCAATGATATCCTCTTGGGAATTGAATGATGTCTATGAGAATGTTAAACTTAAGTTCATGAAGTTCATTAGGTCCATATATCCTAGATTTAAAATGATTTTTTAGATCATTTGGTCCCAACCAAGCATAAACCATTGATCACGATCTGAGCATATGTATTCCATTGGTCCTTGAAATCATGAAGTGGACCAAGTTAGCTTAGGGCCATGTATGAAAATTAGACAAAATTAAAGGCCTAAATATTTAAAGCATAGTAAAATTAGTTCAATTGAATATTATAGTCATAACCTAAGGTTTTATCCTGATGTTTAATTTTAATAAGAAAATACAATAAACCTTAGAGTGAAAACTTAGGTTGAGTCTAAGTTTTAATGTATGATGCCCCTTCAAATATTAAGCTTGAACAAGAGAGTGCCATGTGGCAAATCCATCTGAATCTTGCGTTATTTACTCTATTTGACCTTAGGAAGGGTCCATAAAGCATCAATAGAGATTTAGGTTCCTGAGATGGTAACACTTATCATCTTCATAGGGTTTTCTTAGGCCTTTGTCATTTCAATGCCACATTTGCTCTGTTAGATCTTTTTAGGTGAGAAACCACAAATCACTGATATTGATCCAAATACATGCATATTATTAGATTTTTTCATAAGTTTTATCCTAAGGTTTTGTTTATTAAAAATTATAATAAGACCTTAGGGTAAAACTTAGGCTAATTCTATGTTTAATAATTTGGAACTCATTTAATCTTAAGGATGATCACGTGCCATTCGATCTTTGGTCTTTTTTAAGCATGGATCATTGATCATGATCCTAGTGATCATGTGGGATTGGTCTGATGGATCAAGGATTTGGATTCATAGGGTTTCCTTTACTCCATTTGATCATCCTCCATGATGAAGGGAGAGCCATCAATTTTTCAAGGAGGCAAGATGCTTAACTTAGGGCTTGGGTCAATATAGGAATTTAGGCTAAAGTTTTAAGACTAAGGTCTTATTTATGCTAATAAACATGAATGGGGCCTTAGGAATAAGAATTTAGGATAAGAGTGTAATGAATAGGACCATGTGATGTAAAAATAGTACTACGATAGGAACATAAAGGACCTTGTAAACATAAACATTAGACCTTGCTAAAATAAAGAAAAAAAAGGGGGGAAATATAAAGGGACCAAGCATAATTTTTTAGGCTAAGGTTTGGTATTGTTAAGAAACATGACCAAGACTTAATATAAAAATTAGAACTAAGAATAAAGTAAGTTTAAAAATGTTCCCACCAAATTTTATCCCACAAAACATAAATTTGAAGTAAGGGTCTAAGCTAGGGTTTTTTGAAGGAGGGTTTGAGAACTTGAATCCAACTATGAGTTTTCACAGACCAAAGGCTAGTAAAATATTGAATGAGGATAAAAATGTGAAGATCCTATCATGATCCAATAATAAAATCTCCATGAAACCTAAAACATAAGACATGAGGGCTAACAATTAAGAACATTAGGAAAGGTTAAATCAAAACCATGAATAAATGGTCCAATTTTATCAGGCATAAATGATCTTCAAATTTTAATAATGTGCATAATATATCAAACTTTTAGTGTTAATGTTAAAATTATGCACAAGGGTCCCTATTTTTTAGAAATGGGGGTATGTCGACCTCAATAAATGGTGACTTCTAGGGGAAACACAGCAATATGTTAGAACTTAGAGACTCTAGTTCACACAAATAACTAGGTCACTTATTCCAATCAATCAATGTCATTATTAAGATCAGTTCATGGTTGAAACAAACCTTACATGTGTATAATTAAGATCAAACATCAAGACATAGCCATGTTGTGTGTGTGATTTTATTCCACTTACTATTTACCATGGGATTAAGGGGGAAACTTCTAGGTTTTATGCCTTTAATCATCAACATTGACATGAATCATGTTTAGATATTCATTAAGAACCATGATTCTAGTCTAGGGAAGGATTTTTCATTTCTCTATTGCTAGCCAAGTGTTTATAACCCCAATAAATATGACTTTGGATCCACTTATAGCCTTGATCCATTGCCAACTAGGCATCCATATCCTTGATGGAGATTACTAGAATCACCTTATCTTGAAAATCTTTTGATTTTGTAATAAGTTTATCTATTTTTTGTATTTTTGGGTCTTTTAGGATTTCAAAAAAGGTTAGGAACCAAAGTAACTAGGTTTAAGGATCTGGTTAAGTGTTTGATCTTCAAATAATCACCCATGGTTGCAACCTTTGTCTCATGTATGGATGTTTTTAAAGTGCAAGCATGATTGTGATTTAATAGGTTAAAATTTCATCTTATTATATAATTCTTCTTAAAACTAGGTTTATTTTAGAACAATGTTTAAGGTATCATGGGATAATTAAGCTATCTATCAATCCTTAAAAGTTTCTTTAAACTATAACATCAATCTCACATCTCAAATCCATGGTTAAAAAATACATAAGGTTCATACCTGCATTCTTGAACTTTTGGAGTTTTTAAGCAAATTAATTGAAATGTGAGATGATGGTTTTCCAAAATAACTTATTGGAAGCAAGGAACAACTCAACAAAAAGAAAGCACACAACACAAATCAACAAAGCAAGAAGTAAAAGGGAAGAAAGTAAATATATACAAACTTATCTACAAACTAGGCATAAGAAGGAAAGAACTGAAGTAACTAACTAGCCTACCTACACTAATTATAACCATTCTTATAAATTTACTCCATGAAGACCTTAGGGGGAGCAACAAAGAAGTAATTCCTAAGATACTACCTATTGGTGGGTAGTGTGAATTATGCAACTTGTAGGACTATTAGTTTAAAGGTGTTATCTCTAAGTGTATTTGTAGTCTAATAGGGATCAATCCATAGAGATATGAACTTACCATGCTTGCCTTTGGGCTCAGATGTTTTTTCCCAAAGAAGAACCAAGTCTCTTTTTTTGAACAACTTGATCTTTGATCACTTGTCGAAACACCTCTTTATTGTAGTCTAGTGCTTGATAAATTTGGAAAATGCTTCTTCTCATGCATATTCCATATAAATAATTTCCAACAACCTTGAGTTTGAAAATTCTTAGTCTTTCTCCATATCCTATTACATAAACTTGTAAGTTGGTTACTTGAGTGTGATGGGGAATATGGGATCTTGGCCATATACCAACAAGAAGGGAGATGATTTAAGATCTTTCTTGAATCTTATTATATCTACCCAAATGGAATAATTGAGAAGCTTGTGCCATGTTCTAGGTTTATCTACAATAGAATTATTAATGTATTTCATCAAGTTTTTATTTGTTGACTCAGATATTCCATTACCTTGAGGATAATGGTTAGATGAAAACTTGATAAAAATGTTATTTTCATATACCCATTCTATCATCTCTATGGATATGAATGATGACCCATTGTCACATACCAAAGAGACTAGAGCCCTAAATCTAGTGCATATGTTTTCTTCTAAAAATTTGATCACTTATTTTATTCTACATTATTTGTTGGATATTGTTTTATCCCACCTAATACAATAGTAGGTAGTTATCAAAACATACTTGTGACCTTTTGATGAGTTGGGGTTGATTACCCATATAAAGTACATACCCTATTGGGTAAAATATTTGTCAATCATGACTAGTTGCAAAGGAATGGCTTCCTTTATATCCTTTGTGTTGAAGATCTAGCATGAATGGTATTCCCTCACATGTCTATGAGCATATTTGAATATGGTGGGCCAATAATAGCCAGCCCTGAGGATCTTATGAGATGTTGTTCTTCTTGATGTATGACCACTTCCCAACTTCTCATTAAAAGTTATCATCACATTAGTACCTTCTTCCTTCGGAACACATCTTAGGTATGCACCTTCAAAGTTATTTCAACATAGGACATCATTTTTTATCAGTTAATTGGTTTCCATGAGCCTTAGAGCTTTTTTCTATTCCCTAGTTAATCGTGTAGGATAAGTTTCATTAATCAATAATTAGATAATGTATTTATACCAATCATTAGGTTGACAATTATGTTGATAAACCTACATGACACTTAACTTGGTGTTGGTGTTGGTAATCATTTGAATCAGACCTTGACATCTTATCAATTTTGTATTTTTCATATCTATGTCATATTCTTGAAGAAAAGACATATGCTTACATCTTCACTTTCCAAGCTCACATTGGCTTAGCATTAGCTTAATGGCTAGGTTTGGTAGAATGGCATGCACTTTGTTCCTAAGAATGTAGTGCCTAAATTTTTTGACCACTTTAACTAATGCAAAGGCTTGTTTATCAATCAAAAGATAATTTAGCTCAAAAAATTTCAAATTAGTGCTCATAAAATAAATTTGATGGTCACATACGTCTATTTTATGAGTTAAAAAAATAAAAATAGTGTGTTCAAAGGAAAAAGAGTAGAGATAAAAATCCTTTGAAAAGTCTAGACTTATCAAAATTGGAGCTTGGCTGATTACCTATTTGATATCATTCAATGGTTTGAAATTTTTTGCAAAGCCAGAAATGAATTTTCTCAAAAAGTTTACCTTACTAAAAACTGATTTCAATTCTTTTCTACTATTAGGGGGCTCTATCTTTGACATAGCTTTCACTCTTTCAAAATCAATGGAGATTACATCTTTGGTAATAACATGGCCTAATAATTTACCCTCAATGACATAAAAATGTGTTTCATAGGGTTGAGGGAAATTTGATACCTTATACACATTTCAAATACCTATTGTACATGTATGAAATGGTCCTCTTTATTTTTAAAGAAAATGGTTGGAAATTTGATACCTTATACACATTTCAAATACCTATTGTACATGTATGAAATGGTCCTCTTTATTTTTAAATAAAATTGTTAGATCATCCATGTAAATAATAACATAATTACCAATATATCCTTGTAAGGCATGGTCCATGGCCCTCTGAAAAGTGGATCCTACATTTATCAATCTAAAAGGCATTATTTTGTAGGAAAGGTTCCCCTCTTAGTTATGAATATTATATTCATTATATCTTCTTTGTCTAGTAGCAATTAATTGTACCCTAAAAAACCATAAAAAAAAGACATCATGGTTGAACCAATAGCAATTTGTATTAATTGGTCAAGAGAGGGAAGAGGATAATTATCCTTTTTATATTCTCTATTCAAATTTTTAAAATAAATACACATTATAATTTCACCATTCTTCTGCCTAAATAGCACCAAAATGGCAACCCAAGTAGAGTGCCTAAAGGGAAATAAAATTCTAGCATCTAACAACTTTTTTACTTCTTTGAAGATCATAGGTTATAAGACTAGATTCATAGGCCTTTATTTTTGCCTAAAAGGTTTGCAATTTTCCTTGAGAGGTATAGTATGGGTGATGACTCTTGGGTCAAAAATCTTCAAGTCATCATAAGATTAGGTTATGAAATCTTTTTACTTTATCAATAGTTCCTTAGCTCTCTTGTTTTCAACACTTGTATAATCTCTTCTAATATTAACCAATTGACATTGATCTTGAGGTCCAAGGTCAACTTCATTATAATACTTCTTACTCAATTTGGGAACCTTAGAGGTCTTAGTTAATTTATCTTGATCAAATAATATTTCAAAGGCAATCATGCCCTTGGGAATTTTTTTTTCATTTAGCTAAATGACTTTGCCATCAAATTTAAATTATCCAAATGTATTTTCATCAACCTCATCAATTACTTGAGCCTAAAATTATCCTAAATTAGTCATGAATTCTAAGATCTATTGGTCATCAATAAAGACATGCAAATGGTTAAAAAAATTTAGGATAGAAGGGAAAGGTATCAAAGTTTGGTGAATCTTAGTCATGCATGAGATTAACTACAATATAGACTAGCTCATCAGTAGCTTTATTTTCCTCCCTAGGGATAGAAATAATATTGAAGGCATCAAAATATTCTGTAATATCCTAAACTCTAAATTTTTACCTCTTGAGGTATGATATTTTTCACTGATACTGGCTTATCACCTAATTGCCTATAAGTTCTGAATCACCATAAACTAGTAATTACTTGACTTTGTTTTTTATGTAAAATTATAGACCTAAGATGAAAGCCTCATAATCTACAAGGTTATTGGTCCATGGAAACCAGAGTCTATAAGAGGTATGATATTTATTACCAACAGGGTGAGTTATAATAATACCTACCCTAGACCCAGATTTACATCTAGCACCATTAAAATACAAATTTCTTAATGTAGGCATAACAGGAGAAGCTTAGGATCACATACCCTGGCATTTTCTAGGGTGAAAACTCCTAAATTAGAATCAATTATGCTGACCCTCTCATTGATCACATTATATTCAATGAGCATGTGTTTCATTCTTGTCTCCCTTTCAACTCTGATCTAGTTGGGAACTCCCTTCCAAGGTAGACATAGGTTTGAATAGTCTAAGGGCATATATCCATTTAGACTTTGTCCATTCTCTACTTAAAATTAGTCCATATGCATTAGGGATATCCAACACTTGGATATCTATGAATTATTGAAGTCTTGGATTAGAGGCTAGATGCATGTGAACATTTAACAATTCCCCAATCACCTTGACACTAGACTTAGCTAATTGGGTGACAACCCTATCATATTTAGTGGGGGTTAAATGAAATTATAGATAAATACCTATAGTCATGATATTTGTAGATACACTAGAATATAATAAATAATTATGTAAGCTTTTACCAAACATTTTAATTATAAGTAGGAAAGATGGGGATTTTGACTTAGCTTTGTGCATGGATACATTAGCATTATCAACTTCAAGAATATTTATATATTTATTATACAAATATTATAACAATAGATCTCTTTATTTAGTTATCTATTTCAGTCCATGCAAAGTAATATTAGCTTTGATTTTCTTCATATCCTCTACAATATTATAACCAATCCTATTGGAAGAATTGGAAGTATCAGTACTAAGCTTAGAAGTGCATCCCTTTGGAGGCTCTATATTATTATCTAAAGTGTTATTTGGAGGAGTACCAAAGTTTTTTGAAGGAGTTGAAGTAGTCAAGGGATTCCTCTACTCCCTATTACTTAGGGGATATGTCTTTCTTAGGAACTACTGGAAAGCTTGGATTTATTTAGGAACATCATCAGGTTCATTGTCTTCTTGAAACAATAAACTAAAGGTTTCTACCATAATGGCCTAGTCAAATGATTAAGAAGATATAGAAGTACTTGCACCATTGTCTTTGCTAGGTATGACCTCAAAAGTGTCCAATTCTTCTTGAAATGCTTTAAAAGATTTAAAAAATTCAATACAATCAATGTTAACATGATTATAAATATAATGGACTCTATAATAATTAGGCAAAGCAATATCAATAAGATTTATATCCATAGTCTTCTTTTCAAAATATGGTTCACTATTCTTATTATTGTGGAAACTATCATTATTAAACCTATTATTGGGCCTATTGAACCTTTGGAATGAGAATTTTCTACCATAATTATCTCTAGTATTACCAATTTGTTTTTGTAGCTGAAGGAAGTTAGTGCTCAATTTTTGGACCATTTTTAGAATGGACTCATTCTCATTTTTGATGGTTTTTGAATTATGAAGCTAGTTTTTATTGCTATCAGTGACTGGTACTAAAGTCCTTTGATCATTTTCATTAAATCCAATATTATCAAGGTGATTGAAGAACCCCATATTCTAATTAGGAGCAACATGTCTTAGAGTTAATTGGTTAAAATTTAGGAGCTAATTGAGAGTAGGCACATTCTAGTTGTTATTAGGAAAGACATTCAAGGTAGGCATATGTAGATTGACATTGGGAATAGAGTAGGCCATCTAACCTTGAGGTTGCATTTGGTCATTAATGATCACAACATTAGCATAGGCTAAATCTAGTGTGTTCATAGGACATACAACCCTCTTTATGAATACTGAGGTTATGGGATCAAGAGCATCTTTATAGATTTTAAGGCTAATGCCTAATTAGGTTTATAATGGTCAATGATCCTATTGTAAATATTCTATAACCTAACATTAAAATATCTTATAAACTCATTAAAATCCCTTTTCAAGGTGGTAAATTATTGGTACAAGACATAAGGGCTGATGATTTTGCCAAACTAGTTAATGAAATGTTATTAGATTCATCCCAAGTGGTAATGCAATTGTCACGTAGGTTAAAGAACCATTCATATGTAGCATCCTTAAATGTGAATGGAAACAACCAACATGCTACATCTTTATGAGTGACATTTAGCAAACTTAATGCAATTTTGAAGGATTTAACATGTTCCTTTACTATTACAATACCACTAGGACCAAAAGTTGGAAAATATTTTTTTGGATTGCAAGGAAGGTGATGAACCACACCTTGAACATTAATAGGATATATTCCTAACCAGGCCATACGTTGATGAATTTTGAATGTAGGAGTACCTTGGAGTGGTGAAGTCGATAAAGACTTCAAACATCTACATCTATCTTTGTCTCATTTGGTCCTTCTATGGACTTTTAATTCAAGTAGAGCTTATCTTGTCTATTAATGTGACCTTGTATATATTCTTAGAAATTATATCTTGAGGACTTTTAATCCTATTTGAAATATGATGTGTCAGATCAACCTCTATAAAAAAACAAATATCAGACTTGTACATTAAGTAAATTTTGCAAAGATTCATGTAAAGAATAATAAAAGATGTTAATATTTAACTAAGTTAGCTCAAATATGTGTCCAATTACTTGACTATGATAAATATTTACAATTATAATCTCAAATAAACTCATATTCATAAAATATCTACTAATATTTGATTAAAACAAGCTATTCTAACATCAAATACTTTGTATTCCTAGATCTCAATATATCTTTACCATAATAACACATCTATCCTCAAAGACTTTTGATCTTTGTCTAAAGTAAGAAAAAATATGGGTTAAATACCATGAATATTGATGATCTCTACACTTTTGAGAAAATGAATATAAAAATATGTAAAGATAACACCAATATTTGATTAAAACACACCAAGATTAATAAAGATCCTATAAATTCATAAAGATTCCCTCCTTCTAGCTCTAGTGGAGCTCATCCTATTGATGCCTCTAGATGTATCATAGGTGCTCTTAGTTTCTAAAGAACACCACTCATGTTATAATTTAGGGAATTAAAATCATGAGTAGCAGAATATGGTAATCTAGTTACCTATGGTGAAATAGTAGTAGAGCAATAAATTATTCCATAATATTTATGTTAATTAGTGGTTGGGAGCCACAATGGCCAACCTAAGTGAAATTTAATATATCTATACTATTATCAATGAATTTTTGATCAAGTTATAATCTAAATATTAATCTAAATGAATATTTACAATGGAATTTAAACTAGTGTGATTTGGTTAAAAATGAAGCGAAAGGAAGGGTAGGGTAGAAAGAAGGTATTCTAATTTTGTATCTAGACATTATGAAAAAGCTTATATTTCATCAAGACATAAATTTGAACCAATACATGACATGAAACAACTATAGCACATATCCTACCATGTACCAAGAAAATGTCTAAGGAAAGGATGGAATAATGCAAATAAGAAACTAGATTCAATTTAAGGATTTACTTCATAATAAAATTGCATTAGCACATCTACAAAAGAAGAAAGGGAAATGAAATTAACTTAAGATATTTCAATTCACCTAGCATAAACATAAGTTAACAACTCTACATTCACATATACACATCAAGAATCAATGAAAACCATTCAAATCTGGATATCCAAATAGATAGTTGAGAGAGAAGCCATGTAATAATTGACATAAACAAATTTAGATAAACTTCTCAATATTCATTACTTTCATTAATTTCTTAGAGTATAAAAAATAGTTTTATCTCTAAAACTTCCTTTATAAAATGGTAATACTACCTTTTATAGGAGACTAAGGCAATACACTGATCAGTCATGAAATTACAACTATATAAAGGTAAGGATAATTATCCTTTTACAAAGTTATAGAATACATTTCATTTTTCCAAAGTGGACTGACCTATAGTAAAATGTGTTAACGCACTTACGCATGCATTTACAAAAAGAATATTCTACTTTTGAATATTATAAAGTTTCTTAATAAAGTAGAATATTATTAGCTAGCTGGTGGGCCCTATGTTGAAGAACTCCCTTGTTCTTCATAAATAATCCTCATGGAATTTTTATTTTGTTCATCTACCAAACTTAAGTCAATAGTTAGCTCTAAAAGGCACTCATCCTCCTAGTCAACCAAGTCATCAAAATCCTTGTCATTTCTTGCCATTACTTCTTTGATACTCCTCACCTCAATAATATTCTCCTCCATAGTTATAATCATTCCCATGACCCTATTGTTATCACCCCCAAACTAGCCTTGAATATTGATTCATACTTATTGCATAACCAGGGTAACCTTGTACTTGTACTCATCATCTATAATGATGCCCAGGGATTTGAGTGTGGTAGGCTTGGCAATTATGGTTCCAAGAAGTTGCTCAATTCTATTCATTAGCCCCTTGTCATCCCTTAAGAACCTCACCAAGTTTGTTAATCATGTACTTAGACCCTATATTTTTTCAACAATCATTACGATAATAGTATTCAAATGGGCTAGACTAATAGTTTTGAAACGATGAATCTTATCCTCAACCAATATGTTGATTAGTTCCTTCATTTTGTCTTTTGAATTCTATCATTAGGATATCAAAACCTTGGCTAATACATCTTGCTGAGCTAATGGACTCTACATTTTCATAAATTCCTTCAAGGATTTAAACATATCAAAAACATATGCCTCAAACATCTTTATGATTTCCTCTAGGATTGATAGAACAACCTGCATGTCAAGATTTTCCTTTTGTTTCTACAAGTTCTCTATTTTTTGATATAGGCCTTTGATAACCAATTTTAGTTAAGCTAAATGTGCATCATCTAATCCAACTATATATTATTCATGGATTGGGTGTTCACTGGGTCCTTGACCTCTTACTAGAGTTAATCTAATAAATGGTTCAACTTTATGAAAAGTGAAATCCTCATTACCAATTATGGTCTTTTTGTTGTCACTCTCTTAAAACTTGTAGTCTCTAGGTTGAATTTCACACTAATTAATGATTCTATGATATTTTAGGGTTATAATATCTCATATATGTATTTCTTAAGGTTTAAGGAGTGTCTACCTAAATACCACCTGGCCCCTTAAGGGTAGTCATATTTCTTTCCTCATATTCCTTCACTAGAGCCACTATCCATGGATTGAGCTCATTATTGATAGTGATTTTTACTGCTTTAGTCATGACCCATGAATACTATAGGGTTGGTATCTTTTGCATCTTCTCATAAATAAAACATTTAAGGATTATTGGCCCATGAATGGGATTTTCATCACTAAATAAGTTAACTTCACTCAAATGATGAGTGAAGGTTAATTTGGTTTCTTATTTCCAACTACGACTAATACCAACTTAGCCTTCCTCTTTTATAGGGGTTCAAATGGAACTAGGTCCAAAGCTATTTCCTTCCCCTTTTCCTATTTCACCTCCTTATCTTGGACCTGAGGTTCCTCATCATCTTCTTCTTCTTAATTTCATACATATGCCTTGGTAAGAACTTTGAGTGTATCCTCCACTATCTCCCCAAGATTTAATGCAATCATGTCAAATAACTCAAATGGGGACTTTGGCCTTCCAGGTTGGGTAGAAGATGATTCCCCTTCACCAAGCCTTTCTTCAAATTTCTCATTCTCAAGTCCCTATGAAACTTGTGCTTGAGGTTTTTGTAGTGGTTATTTTGGAGGGGGCCTAGAAGAGGGTTTGAATAACAAGTGGTATTGTATGGGGACCATCTACCATATCTCACTAGGTGGTTTTTGATCTCTAGCTAGCCTAGCCTCAAGCCTAATATTATGTTTCTTCAACCTAGTGAATATTTTAATGAAAATGGAGGCATTAATATACATTATATCATAAACACCAAGCTGATGTTCATAGGGGTAGTTCATTATTTTTGATTTCAAATGTTTGATGGCCCTACCATAAGGATCCAACTTCCTCAATCCATCCAACTATAGGTTGAAGGAATAAATATATTTGGAGATGATGTCTACATGCTCCCAATTCTATATCATAGTCTTATTGAAGGCAAATGGAAAAGAGTGAAGGAGTCCCTTCCTTTTGATCTTGCATACAATATCTATAACATGGAATAGTTTTTTAAGCACAAAATATATTGAGAGGGGGGTGATTCAATATATTATATATATAATAATTTTAATTGATTTCTTTTTTTAATCACTTAATCACACATTCAATATATGCAATAAAACATAAAAAAACATGCACTACATGTGTGTGTGTGTGTGTGTGTGTGAGAGAGAGAGAGAGAGAGAGAGAGAGAGAGAGAGAGAGGGAGGGGGGGGGGAGAGAGAGAGAGAGAGAGAGAGAGAGAGAGAGAGAGAGAGAGAGAGAGAGAGAGAGAGAGAGAGAGAGAGAGAGACCAAATTTTTATGTGGAAACCCAAAGTGTAAAAAACCATGAAGAACAATCTCAAGTATAATAATGAACAGCAACTCAAATTACAAAGTTCACAAGCACCAAATTTCAGGAGCAACAACCCCTTTATCGAGCACTAACATAGCAACTATTTGTGAGCACCAACCCATAGGAGCACCAACCCATTTCAAACATTTATGAGAACCAACCCATAGGAGCACCAACCCCTCTTGTGGATAAAACACAACTATCTCTCAATGTTTCTTACTCAAAAAATGATATAACTCTACAATATATCTTGATTTTCTCTCCTCTTTTCTTATATAAAATAATTACAAAACCATGCAGTCTCTTGCATATTACAAATGGCTTCTCAAGCATTTATTTATACGTTTCCAAATGACCTTTGGCATTCACCCTTTTTGACCCTTCAATCCTCATGGAAAATGGTACCAAACTTCATGACCCTTTGTATCCTTGCATTTGAAAAGTGACATGGTGACCCTTCATAAGAAAATGCATCCTTTCCTCTTTTGTCTTTAACTTGGTGACCTTCCAAATTCCTTAAGGTGATTCTTCATGGAAAAATTAGCCTTTACCTCTTTTGTCTTCACTTGGTGACTCTTATAATTCCTCAAGATAACTCTTCATGGGAAAATGCATCCCATTCCTCTTTTGTCTTTACCTCATGACTCTTTGACTTCTCCATGGGCCCTCTTTTGACTTTTATGCAGCCAAAAATATATTCGTTAATATTAAATAAATATCAAAACACATTAGCCAAGATATCAATATTAAAAACACCATTAAATTTTATGGTGCCTTTATCACCAATAATGCTAGACCTTTGACATAAATGATAATATTTCCAAAAATCTCCCCCTTTGTCATTGATGGAAAACTCAAACTAAAAATACCAAATCCTAAAACCTACACATACTATCATCTAAAAAACATATATTAACTCCCACTTACTATAGTAACCTATTCCCTCTACCTATTTCTACACCTATTTCTATTCTTGTACCTATTTCTATTCTTCTCCCCCTTTGACATCAATGGAAAAGGACTTATCCTAGAGATAACACTTAGCTCCCCCTCAATTGATGCTGATCCTCAGTGGTAGGAAGTATAATAAATTACTCTCAACTTCTCCTATAAATACTCAAATATGTCTTTTGGTAGTGACTTTGTGAAAATATCTACAATCTACTTTGTAGTACTGATATATTCCATCTTAACCTACTGATCTGAAAATTGCTCTCTCAAAAAGTGATATCTGAAAGGAATATGTTTTGTTCTTGAATGCATCACTAGTTTCTTAGAAATATTAATAGCACTTGTGTTGTCACAAAAAAAAGAAATAGGTTCATCATATTTTACCTTGATATCTTCCAAAGTTTGCTTCATCTAAAGAACTTGAGTATAACACAATTCAACTACAATATATTTTTCCTCAACTATAGAAAGTGATATTGAATTTTGCATTTTACTTAGCCATGATATTATGTTATCACTGAGGAAGAAATCTCCTCCACTTGTACTCTTTCTATCATATAAGCAACATGCCCAATCTAAATTTTTATAAGCAACCAAAGTGAAATCTCTACCTATGGGATACCACAATCCATATTCCAATGTCCCCTTTATATATCTATACATTCTCTTCACCAGCTAAACATGACTCTCCTTTGGGGCTGCCTAATATCTTGTAACCATGCCTATTACATGCATAATGTCTAGTATCAATGCTATCAAATATAAAATAATACCAATCATAGATCTATGCAAAGATTGATCTATAGTTGGTGAATATTCATCCTTACTTATCTTGTTCCCTATACCCATCAGTGTATAAACTATTGCACAATCCTCAAAACCAAACTTTTTCAAGATTTTTTTGGCATATTTACTTTGAGATATGAAAATTCCTTTATCTGACTAAAAAAATTTCAACCCTAAGAAAAATGACAATTCTCCAAGCATAGACATCTCAAATTCTTTTTGCATATTGTCAAAAAATTATTTTTTCATCTTTTCAATGTTACCTCCAAATATTATGTCATCAACATATACCACAACAATCAACTGATGCTCACCTTTTATTTTAATGTAGAGATTATTTTTAGTAAATCCTTTCTTGAAACCTTGATCTTATAGGTATTTATCAAGTCTCACATACCAAGCTTTAGGATCTTATTTCAATCTATATAGTACTTTCTTCAATTTGCATACATGGCTACTATCATTTGAGAGAGGAAATCCCTATGGTTGCTCAATGTAGACCTCTTCTTCTAGATTTTTATTTAGGAAAGTAGAATTGACATCCATCTAAAACACTTTGAAATTTTCAAACATTGCATATGCAAGAAACATTCTAATATCCTCTAGCCTTGCCATTGGTGCAAAAGTTTCTTCAAAATCTATTCCCTCAATTTGAGCTTATCCTTTACATACTAATCTTGATTTATTCTTGATCACTTCTCTATTTTCATTTAACTTATTTCTGTAAACCAATTTTATTCCTATCACATTGTGATTTTTTGGTCTAGGCACTAGATCCCAAGTATCATTCTTTTCAATTTTATTTAATTCTTCATCCATTGACTTAACCCAATGATTATCGTGTCTAGCTTCTAAAAAGTTCTAGTCTAAATTTTGGATAACAAAGAGAAATTAACTTGCTCAGATTTATTTACCATCATTCTTCTGGTGTGAATTCCTTTATTTATGTCTTCTATGATATCACTTTCATTATGATTTCTCTAGACATATTGGGATGGAGTTTTAGTGTCCTTTTTCTCCCTCTTATCATCTTCATCTAATTCTTCAAAATCTTCCCCTTCAATGATTTTAGGAATGTTTATTGGATCACTAATTCTTTGTGCTCCAACTTCTTCTATTCTGACACTTACACTTTTAACTATTTTCTTGGTTCTTTTGTTATAACATTTATAAGATTTAATTTTTCAAAAATAACTAAGAAATATAACTTCAACTACTCTAGATTAAAACTTACCCAAATTTTTCATTGATTCTCTTTATGAAGCATCTACTGCCAAAAACTCTAAAATAATCATTTGTAGCTAGTTTGTCTTTCCATAGCTCATAATGAGTCTTGTCACTATTGACTCTCAATAATTCTCTATTATGGATATACAATATGGTACCAACTTCCTCTCTCCAATATTTATTTGGTATCTTGGATTCATTTAGCATTGTCCTTGCCATCTCCTAAACTATTCTATTTCTCCATTCAACTACTCCATTTTGTTGTGGAGTTCTAGCTACTAAATAATGTCTCTTTATTCCATGGTCTTCACAAAACTCAATAAAATGATCTCACATGAATTCTCCTCCTTGATATAATCTTAGGCACTTAATATTCACATTAGTTTCATTCTCAACTAATGCTTTCAATGCTTTCAAATGTCTAAAATATTCTAATTTTTTCTTTAAAAACATCACCCAAGTCATACATGAAAAATATTCAATAAGAAACATGAAATACTTCTCACCTTGAGTACATTGAGTTCTCATAGGTGCACACAAATCAGTGTGAACAAGCTCTAACATCTAAGCAGTTGATTATTCTTTTGTTTTTGACCACCTTTTGGCTTGCTTCCCATACTGACAAGGTTCACAAAGTGTGTTGAATGGCTTTGTAATCTTTGGAAGATTTTTGACTGCTTGTTTTTTTCTAATGTTGAAAATATTTTCAAAATATATGTGTCCCATTCTCCTATGCCATAGCCAACTTTCTTCAATTTGACTCAAACAACATCTTTGACCTTTGATGGCTGATAACATATACAAATTATTAATTATTCTCTGAGCATCTGCAACCAACACATCTAAATATATTTTTTTAATTTCACAACCTTCTGCATAAAAATTTAGTGTGTGTCCCTAATCACACATTTGAATTACAGAAAAAATACTATGCTTAAGACCTTATACATATAAAACATTTTCATTTTTAGTTCTACCATTATCCAGACTTAGTGTACCTTTTTTGGTAATTTTAGAAGTAGTATTATCTCCATATTTCACTATGCCACCATTGACCTTCTTCAAAGTTATGAAATTTATCTTGTCTCCTGTCATGTGTCTAAAACATCCACTATGAATGAACCATGGATTTTCTTCATTTTTTGCATGCAAAGATATCTAGACCAACGTAGACCTTTTAGGTTGTTTCTTCTGCCATGAACTTGTCTAAACTTTCTTCTTGATGAATGGAGCCTTGAAACTCTAGTCCTTCTTGACTGACTCGAACATGCTTATATAATATTGGGATATATGTCCAAAGTTATTACACTTGTAACATATTGTGGCCTCTTCATTAAATATTGATAGAGGAGCAAAGGAGTTGTGGCTTGATTCTACATGATTTTCCCTCTCCTTATTTCTAAAATTGTTAGCCTTTTTTCGACATTCTATTTTCTTATGACCATATCCATTACAATAAAAATAGTAACCATAAAAATAAGACATGTTTGTGTATCTCTAACCTAATTACCTTCTGTATCTCTATTCCTTCTATCCTTCTTTATTTGAGATGTTATTTGTACTCTTAAATTCTTCCCTTTTTATTTCCTCTTTTGTAAGAGCTTCAACATAGCTCTTTCCTTATTCTGTGTTAACCTTGTCTATGAAAGTAGTGGCCTCCCCTTTCTCTTTTTCAAATATGATACCTATTTTATTTGACATTTATCTTTAAATTTATAATATCTTATTCAATATATTAGTTTTATTCTAAAATTATGAATCATTGACTACTTTATCATTGATTGCTTTATTTAATTTTTCAAGATCTAATTTTAAAGAAGTAATTTCAATAACATACCTTTCACATTCTTCACTTACTTTTTACAACTATGCCATTAGATATTTTTCATTATTGTTGGCTTCTTCAAAGTGTGTTTGTAGATCTTCAATTATTTCCTTTGACTTCCTTTCATTTTTCTCAGTCTGGAGCTTCAATCTTTGATTCTTCTTCACAAGATATTTTAATTCTTCTACAGCACAAATGAGTTCTCCTTCCATATTCACTTCAAATTCATCATTTTCTTCTTCTTGATCATCTATACTTCTATTTGTAGATGAATCTTCATGTATGTCCATGAATAGAATCTTTTCTTCTTCTGATTCACTGACCCCACTATCTTCGATTGAGCTAGGATCTTTAGAATACAAAATTTTATTCTCAATTTCCTTCATAAATTTTCCTTCAAAATTATTCTTGTATGTAGACTTTCCTTCTTCATTGTCACCATTACCCTTATTTGGGCACTTATTTGAATTTTTTTTAATCTTTCCAAAATTAAAACATTCAAAAGGTAATTTTTATTGATATTTACTTATGTCCTTTTTCATATTGTGAATGAATAGAGCTCTATTGTCATATTCATTATCACTAGAACTGTCACTTGATTCTTGAATCTTAGCCTTATTTTTCTTTGATGTCTTGAAAGCAACTTCTCTCTTTGAGAGTTTCTCTTATTTAGTCCACATCTCATATTTCGTAAGAATAACATGTAGCTCATCCATCTTTAGCTTGGATAAATTCTTCATCTCTTCAATTGACAAAAATTTTGCATCATACTTCAATGGTAGAGATCTTTAAACTTTTTATACCATGATTGATTCTTCTAACTTTTCTCTAAGACCTTGAATCTGATTAACTATTTGATCAACTCATAAAAGGTAACTTGCTATATTTTTTCCTCTTCCATCTTCAAACTCTCAAACTATATTTTAAAAGTCTAAAGCTTAGATTGATGAACCTTTCCATCACCTTTGTAAATATACTCAAGATTTACCCAAGTTTCATGAGTAGATTTATATTGCATAACTTTAATACATTTTAATTCACATAAACCATATAAAATAGAATATAAACCTTTAGTTGTAGAGTAGTGACAAGTGTCTATGGCTCTTCATATTCCTCCACCACTACTTGCCAAATGTTGAATCCTAGAGCCATCAAATGAGTCCTCATCTTTATGCTCCAAAAATTATAATTTGTCCCATCAAAAAATGGTGCCTTATTTTTATAAAAACCTTCATGTGATCTAGCCATCATGTTTCCCCAATCTACCTTCAAGCTATAAATCCTTTTTAAAAGGAACCTACTCTGATACCAATTATTAAGCATGAAATATACTAAAAGGGAGGGGTGAAATCCTTTTTAAAAGGAACCTACTCTGATACCAATTATTAAGTATATTATATATCTTTTACTTAATCTAATTTATTTTCTTTAACTACTTAATCACAAATTCAAGATCTGCAATAAAAGTGAAATAATAACATTTACCACACATGAGAGAGAGAGGAGACACAAAATTTTTACATGGAAACCCAAAGTGGGAAAAACCATAGAGAATAATCTCAAGTATATGAAAGAGCACCAACTCAAATTACAAAGCTCACAAGAACCAACTTGCAAGAGCACCAACACCTTTTTTGAGCACCAACATAACAACTATTTGTGAGCACCAACCCATAGGAGCACTAACCCTTTGTAAAGATTTGTGAGCACCAACCCACAGGAGCACCAACCCCTCTTGTGTATAAAACACAACTATCTCTTAATGTTGCTTACTCAACAAATGATAGAACTCTACAATATATCCTACTTTTCTCTCTTATTTTCTTATATAAAATAATTTAAAAATCATGCACTCTCTTGCATATTATAAACGGCTTCTTAAGCCTTTATTTATATATTTCCAAATGACCTTTGGCATTCACCCTTTGTGACCCTTCAATCCTCATGAAAAATGACCCTTTATATCCTTGCATTTAAAAAGTCACATGGTGACCCTTCATAACAAAATGCACCCTTTCCTCTTTTGTCTTTATCTTGGTGATCTTTTGAATTCCTTAAGGTGACTCTTCATGGAAAAATGTGCCATACCATTTTTTGTCTTCACTTGGTAACTCTTAGAATTCCTTAAGATGAATCTTCATGGTAAAATGTGTCCTATTCCTATTTTATCTTTACCCTTTGACTCTTTGACCTATCCATGGGCCCTCTTTAAACTTTTATGCATCCAAAAATATATTTTTTGATATTGAATAAATATCAACACACACTATCCAAGATATGAATATTAAAAATTCCATTAAATGCTATGGGGCCTTTATCACCAATAATACTAGACCTTTGACATCAATGATAATATTTCCAACATAGTTGATATGGAATTTCCTATTCTACCAGTTTGGTAGGCACATAGGTTAGTAGCTTGAGGGGTTGAGTTAAGGTCCCTTATATTCTAATCAATATGAAATCTAGATACAAATAGACATCTATAATTAACTCCACATACTTATTGACTAAAGAGTTGACCCTACCCATGGGGATCCCTATAATATCTTCTACCAAAACTAGATATCCACAATCACAAATGAATTTTATATTGTGCCTATACTTAAATATGTACAATTTGGAATAGTGATGGGAAATAGTTTGTATCCTTTTAGGTGACCAATTATTTATGTTAGGGATTTTGGTGGTGGTAAATAGGGCATATAGAAGATAGGACATCATAAAGAAGTGGCTGCTAGTTTTCTTCTTCATGGCTAAGAATTGTTGTTTTAAACAAATGTTGATCATCTCACCCCTTGGGGGATTGAGTACCTTTTCTACCATGAAATACACATAAGGTACCCAAATTTTATTAACATGTGTGGTAGAAGGGGCTCTAAATAATCTATTCAACAAGGTCATGATTATTTTGATTCCTTCCCTAAATTAGATAGTTGGGATCTTTCTAATGGGGTCTTAGATTACATGGGTTACAGTTGTAGCCATGGGGCAAGGACAGTATTCAAATCATATTTACCAATCCATGATATAATTATAGGCAAGTATAACTAGGGATTGCATATTTTTTAGTAGCTTTCAAATTTAAGAGGGTAACTATATGCTATCCTTTTAAAACTATGTTCATGAACTATCCAATCCTTATCAATTTTATAATCTCTAAAAATAGGGGTAATAACATCGATACAATGTAACACCTTAATTTTTACAACATAGTGGAAACTAGTCATTTGGATGGAGATTAGGTCATTGCATACTTGGTTGACTATGGCATTATTTTTCTCTTCCCTCATATGGTCTACATTTCTTTAATGGTCTAAAAAAATTTGGACCAATTTTTATTTCTAGTGTTTAATGTCGTAACATCGAAGTTAGTATCCTTGAAGACTCTTCCCTCATTGTCGAAAGCTAAGTATAATTTTATGTCATCCATTTATTGCTTCTTTTTACTTACCATGACTATGAGACTTATAAATTATTCACTAATGGTCTGCAAGTAGCCTCTGGGTCAGCTTGTTCTTACTCAAATAATAATTGGACTCTTTCTAGGTTGAATGTGACTTATTAGAGTTTAAATTAGGGATTTTTATGGAGGCTAGGGATTTTTTAGAGATTTAATGGTGAATTTTACTTGAACTTAGGTGATTTTGGGCCTTATATTTGATTTATATGCCTACCTTTATACCTTTTCCATTTCATGGCCAAAAAATCTTTAATTTTGTCATTTGGTGTTTGTGTGGTACTTATGTGGTATCCATTTGGAAACTTTCATGACACTTTTAATAAATACTTTAAAGGAACTAGCCATTATCCTTTAAAATCCTTATTTTTCTTTACATTATTATATCTTTTCTAATGGATCAATGTCAACCATAGATCATAATCTTAGAGTTTGTAAGTTATTATTTGTCCTTGTATTAGGCTCAATGGTTATGCCACTTGGCACCATCATGGGACTTCTAGGTTCTATGCTTTTTTAGTGAATGCATGCTCATAACATTTCAATCCCATGGGCCTATGAGGGTCTCATTCAATAGTCTCTATCAATTACACTCCATCTAATCAACTTGCTCTAATTAAGTGTTTTTTATATTTCCCAAAAGGGCTCTCATTAGTTTACAATGCAAGTAATAAGATATTCAAAATGGCCTATGAACAAATGGGATAATTTTATCAAGCATGGATGATCTTCAAATTTTAATAATGTGCATAACATATCAAGATTTTAGTGTTAAGGTTCAAACTATGCACAAGGGTCCTTATTTTTTAGAAATGGGGGTATGTTGACCTCAAGACAAGTCAAAGGTATTTTGATGTATAGCACAAAGTGGATGATTTTAGGAAAGCAATGGTGTATGACTTCTATCCTCAGCCAGCATTAAATGAAAATGCTTATCACTTCAAAAGAGTAAATGATTACTTTACTCATTTCATCATCTAGTTATTTGAAAAGGAAATATTCAACACAAGAATATCAGTTGAGTCCATTAAGAAATAGTAAGATGGGGATCTTGGTTCATATAGTTCTCAACATTCAGTTATTTGAGAGTTAGCAGTTGTGAAGTTACTCCTTATATGCTCCCATGATATGTTAGTGATAACTGGGTGTTAATGTAATTGGTGAAACAACTTGTTGAAACCCACAAGTTCCTAAAAAGTTGATATAAAACAAGGATCAAATTTCCAATTTCAATTGGTAGGTATACATGCCCTTCACTAGTGAAGGCCAAGATAATTGAGCAATACATGTATCATTATAACCTTGGGACATTTGAAAGTAGATTTTTATTTGATTATAAGGGCCTAATTAAACACAATATTGGATATTCATTTTAACATGTTCCACATTTTGAAAACTATTGAATGGATTGTGAAGATGAGAAAGCAGTGAGAATCAAATACTATTCATAGTTTACCATGAGATAAATAGTCAATTTGGCATAATGAAAGTTAAAAAATAGTTGGTGGATAATGAGGTCACATTGGATCCCATATTTGATAAAGAGGGCATCATGACAAAGTAGTTGCCCATAGTACATTGGGATAAAAGGGAATATACTTATCTTAAATGTAGGACAAGAGATATACTTGATAAAACTCTCAGATGGTTGAAAGACAAGGGAGTTGATGTTATTAATGTTAATTTTTCTACACCTCATAGGGAAGATGAATTTGGTAGGTTTTATAAGCAATAGGATGAGCCAGAAAAGATAGATGAGGTAGGCCCTAATAGAGAACCTCCCATGATAGAAGAGGTACATGAACATGAAGCTACTCAAGAAAATGTTCAACCATGGAAAAATATCAAGCTAAAGATAAAAATGTTAGTTGAAAATATTTTTTATTCTCCTAAGATTACATTTCCTCAAGATGTTCCAATTTATAGTTTTCCATTTTCTCATGAAATCGTAGAGGAAATAACTCAATAATTTTTAGCTTCAAATGATATAATGTTCCCTATGTTGTATACTTTCCCATTAAAATAGGTTACTCATATCTCTTCATTTTCTCCCTCAAATCTCGAGTTTCCCATTACTCCTCCAAGAATTCCTTTTGATAAAATTAATACATAAAAGAAAATTAAAGCATCTTTTCAAGGTGACCCAATTGATAAAACACCTTCTTCAACTTTAAGCCAGGATTATTCCACCTATTTAAACTTCTATCCCATTGCCTTCCTCAAGCAGGATGACTTCAAATTTGTTGTCTAAAGTACTAAAAAGAATGAGAAAAATTATTGAACCTAAAGAGATAGATTTTGGAACCTTTATAGATCCTTTCTCAAAGAGGCTAAAGAAAATGAGGATAATTTCATCAATGGTGATAGATGAAATGGAGAAAAATATGTAGAAGTGGATATTCCTATAGTTAAAATAGATAAGTCAAAAATTAGCATTGGGGTTTACCAGGTATCTAGGGTTCATTTGGGAAAATCAATGAGAGAAGGGATGCAATGAGATGTTTAGTTGGTGATTGGCACCATATTTAAAAAAATTACAAAGACAAGGTGATGAAAGATAAAATACAAGAGAAGGTGAAATAGTTAAACTCAATAATACATAAGTTAATTAGGTCAATTTAAAAAAATATCACTTCATCGAGTGTTCATGCTGAGACACTCGAAAAAGTGAGAGGTAGGCCAAATGAGTAATGTAGTGAAAGACCAAATTGAAAAGCTACTGATAAAGGGGCCTCAATAATTTTTTCCATAATGATGATATACTATGAAATTCAATCACAATAGGAATAATTATCAATAAAGCTAAATGGATATGTGTAGGAGAGACAAAATTGGGAGGAACTCATTCTTGGGTTGGTTGAATTAGAAAAAATTTCTTATATAGATCTTATTGAAAAAAGTGTATTAAACAAGGATGAAATTATATATTAGTTTGAATTTATTTGGGCCAATAAATTTCAAATCCACCGGTCGAGAATGTGTTCAAAAATTCAATGATGCAAGGTCATTTGAAAGTGACACAATGACAAAAATTGATAATGAATTCAAGAAGTTGTATTATCACTTTATCAATGACAAGGATAAAGAGGGAAATCTACTTTAAATTTAGAGCATAATTGGAGAATTCAAAAAGCAAATTCAAGACATTACCAATGCTAGATCTATATTTTGTTATGAATAAATATTTTAGTTGTCTAAATTCCAAGTGAATGTGGATAATTTGGATTTGAAAATAAACAATCTCTGAGGCAAGATTCAAGAAATGAAAGAGTTAAACTACTCAGTAGACATTGCCTATAAGAACACAGATGGACTAGATGAAGACTTGATCAGGTTATTTATCCAAATATTTGATGACTTCTTTAAAGGGAAATAATTTTCAATACAATAATAAGAAGAATAAATCATTGTTTTCAGTGTTTCTACATTATCTTATCTTATTTATTTATACCTAACTTGTGTTGTTGCACTCTTTTTTCCCTTGTATATGTGCATTGTAATTCTACAAATTATCTTTTTAATTTTACCAACTTGATTTTTCCATTTGTGTAAGTTTATGAAGTTATTTTGTAATCAATGCAAAAACCTCAATTGTTTTCTCAAGTGCTGTTAAATTCTTAACAAATTTTTACACCATTTCAAGTTGTAATTTTTCATTAGTGTTTTAGTAATTCTATAAAAAAGGCAAAATAGGTGGTTTTACACTATAACCACCCATTTTATCCTATAAATACAAGTTAGGGATTCATAATAAGGGTTAAAAATAGATAAAATTTTGGCAAAGCATTATAAATGGAGATCATTCTTTTTACTCTTTAGAATCAATACAAAAAAGGTGTTTTAAAACTTTGTGTTAGTGATATATTTTTATTAATTCATCATATATGATTTTCATTGCCATTGTTATAAATTTCAAATTATTGATAATAGGAAATTATATTACCAAGTTTCTATCAATATTTTTAATTTATATTTCCAACACGTGAAAATATCAATGAGAATAGAGGCAATTTCTTAGTTGTTTCTATTAGAAAATACAAAAGGTTATTATTTTATGTTATCAGAGTCAAATAGTCTTTTGATGTATGTTTCATATCCATAAGGATATGATTATTTATTTTTGACCCATTAAATGAGAAATGTTTTCTTCTTCTTAAATTCAAATTTTCCCTTAACACTCAAGTCTAGTCTTGGTTTCTAACTTGACAAGTTTGTTGTTCAAAACTTCTCCCTTCTCTCTCTATCCCTCTCTATATATTCCTTTTAAAAAAACTCATTTTCATACTTTTAGGTTAGAAGTATTACCCCATGGTTTACATTCCTTTGTAAATATTTCCTTTTTTTCTAAGTTTTATTTTAATAAAGGTGTATCTACCTACTAATAGGAGAGGAAATTTGTTCCCCACACCATTGAAGTAAAGTTACCGACTTATCCTCCTAATAAATTTTCATGCCAATAGTTTTTAGCACCCATTGTGGGGCATGATTTTGTAAATTTTATGCCACCCATATTATATTGGTCCATATGACTCTACATCATCTCAATGACACTTCCAACAACCTGAGTTAGTCTTAGAACAATCTACTTAGTTAGATATTATGCTAAACCTCAGACAAATATTTTGAGATTCTAATGAAATCTATGTAACTCAGTTTCAAGTCATCTTAGATGATGAGCCCCATAAATGTTCTATTCTTTTCCTCATATCTTATACTCATCCTACTTGTTAACCATTCTTTTGAACACTTTAACATATAGTTTCATTCCTTAAAAAACCATATAGCATTATGTTTCTATACTCATTTAATAGTTAGAATTATCTATCAAAATTAAATATATGATAGTTATCTATTGCTTTATGGTTGACTTTTCTATAATGTGTTTTAAAGATGTTTCATAGAAATAGGTATATAACATAAAACATCCTACATGAATGGAATCACTTCACATAGAGTATCCTATAGCCACTATGTGAAAAAAGCCACAAATGAAAATATTTTGATTTCTCTTTCAACCAACTCATAAAAACAACCATAACATCCATGAAGCCCAATAAGGAAGAAGTTGAAGGCTAAAACATTTTTTTGTCCTACAATAATGTTTTAGAAAGTCAAATTAGAATATTTAGTGTGCACATATAGTGATGTCATCCTATCAAG
Organism: Torreya grandis; assembly: GCA_037957365.1. NCBI lineage: Eukaryota > Viridiplantae > Streptophyta > Pinopsida > Cupressales > Taxaceae > Torreya > Torreya grandis. The sequence continues at coordinate 879,896 of JARHVA010005781.1, forward strand.
TTTACATCCTCAGGTTGACATTTAAATGAGGTAGAAGGTATAGGTCCATGGTAACTCTCCTTGTTAATTTTGATCAAGAGAAGTGTATTTAATTATGAATTGATTGCTAGTCACTTGATATCCTAAATCATGAGTTAGAACATGATAAAAGAGCAAAAACAATTCATGCGTGAATGGAAGCCCATAAAGTTCATCTAACAACCCAAAATCAATAAATTTATATATGACCATTTCAGGCCTTTAGAATCCAAATCTTCAACTTGGTTTGAATTAGGATGAAGCTTCATAGGAAGATTTAGTTTAAAGCTTTCAATTTTTTACTTTTGATAATAGAATAAGAAATGCTCAATTTGATATTGTTAGAGAAGAAATAGATATAGAATAAACATGTGTTGTCATTTCCTAGAGAAATTTTGAGATTACTTCAATAACACAAGTGAGGAGACAAATACAAAGATCAGTTTGTATAGATAATCAAAGACTTTTTGCATCTAGAGTTTCTTCTCATGAGTTGTGTCAAGCTCTAGTTATTCAACCTAACCTTGATTGGATAACACAAACTCAAGAGGATATTTCATCAGATTTGAGAACTTTTTCTTGGGATAATAGGATTAGTTAAACACATTTTCATAGAGCAATTGGAATATTGGAAGAAGAAGAAGTTCAAGTAGTTTTAGCATAGAGGGAAAAATCATTAGCTACACATAGAATATAAAAAATAAGGCTAGGTTAGAGATTTATTCAAATTCAACCTATGCCTTAATGCCAATAACTTTATTACAAAATTGGCAAAAAATAGATTCAATAAAGCTAGTATGTCAAAAGGTGAGGTTGACCCTTTTTACTAGTTATAAGAACATTCTAGCTTCAAGTTGAGTCCTAAACATTAGAGAAAGATAAAAAGAATAGCTAGTCTATCCTCAACCTCTAAGAAAAATAAGAAACCTAAAAGAGGAACTTTGACAAGTTGAGCTCTTATCTTATCAAGAACTATTATTCCCCTACAAGCAAATTTTCAAACTATGGCATTACCATAGGGAAATGTGATTATTATATTAACTCTTGGAAAATTACATGACCTTAAAAAAGGTCAATAAATTACTTTCTAAGATTTCATGGAGACGGAAAACAACATCCAAATGAACACCTTGTAACATCCAATATTGCATGTGGTATTTTAGGAGTTGAGCATGAAGATGTTGTTGTCAGACTATTTATTGAAATGCTACATAATGGGGCTATAGATTGTTTTTACCTTTTCATTCTAGGATATGTTACTACTTTAAATACCATGAAAACTAAATTTGAGAATAGATTTAAACTAGCTAAATATGCCCATGCTTTTCTTGCTCAACTTACACAAATGAAAAAATAAGTCTATGAGCTAATTAGAGAGGTTGCCACCAAATTTAAAAAGTTTCTAAATAAGATAATAGCTAATGTGAAACCTATAGATGAAAATGAAAAATACTTCTTTATCAACCCTCATTTAGCTAAAGTAATTTATCAATTGAAAAGAGATAGGGTAGTAGTTTCGAAAATAACCCAATAACTAGCTATCAACGTCAAATATGGCATGATAATGTTTGAAGAACTCAAAAAAATCCTTTAAAGAATAAGGTTCAAATTTTAGGATAAACTTCAATAGAATAACTCTTGTAAAAAATGGCTAATGATATAATAAACTTCAAAAATAAAATATGTTAGATGGTTATTACAACTTCATACCAAGATATTCTAAGAAGGAAGTGCATTCTTTTTTAAAGAGATCACCCTATACTACAAGCTCCTCAATCAAAAATAGCATTTGAGGCTCCTCCTTAGAAAAACACTAATACACTGGTGAACTCAGTTTTTGAAATTGAATAAGTATTTGGATATAATAAAGTTGAAGAAGAAAATGAATTAGAAAATAGAATGTGAAATTGAAGAACCTTGTGGTGACTTCATAAGAACTTTTCTAGAATATAATTTAGATGAAGATGCTATGAAGAGAGTGTTGGGGATATGAATAATCAATCCCTTGTAATCTTTACTAGAATTTAGAATTAGAAAAAAAATCCAATGATCCACAAGAGGAAAATCCAAAGGTTATTCTCCCATGAGGAACTACCCCACCAATGCAAACAAGAGGTAAGTAACAAATGATAGGTAGTTCATCTAATGGTAATGTTTCTCAACCTATATAGATCCCTTCTAGAAATTTATCAACTTTTGACATAATTGATCATATTAACAAAATAAGAATTATATGTCACAAGTTGAATAATTGAAAGCATATCCAAATTAGTTAGATAGGCTAATTGATTTCATCAAAGGCAAAAATTCAAATGCTAAAAAGGCCAATTTCAAGGGAATCCTAACTAACCCTGTTAGTTCTAATCAAGTCAGATCTATGGCCATAACCACTTCAAAATCTAATAACTTTTACCCTTTATACATTTCCCTTTTCCTCATAGGATGCAAAGTCAGTAATTATATTATTTACACAAGATCCTTAGATACTGTCATGCCTACCAAAGTTGACCATGCTCTTAGACTAACCTACACTAAGACCTTTAGGCATTGTTATTCTATGGAGGAAAAACAAGTTCTTATCATTGGATAAATAAAAAATGCATAAGTGGATTTTGAATGTTTTCCCTAGAAGTGATTCAAAATAAATATTTTAGTCACAGATATTCTAGTAACTTATGACATTCTTTTGGTAGAATTTTTTGCAAAGAATTGGAAGGAAAAATCCAACTAGATTTATCATATGATATGATTCTAATCAAAGGATTGAAATAAAATCTAGATATTGAATTGAAAATTAATCACACAATCTAAAAGTTTGATGATCCCAAAGCTAATATTTTATAGGAAGATGCATGAATCGGTAACTATCTCCTGATGTTAAAAAAAGATGTAGAGTTACCAAAAAATCATTCAATCAAATTGAATGACATTTATACAATGGATTTTTATGGTATTTATTCATCAAAAGGTTTAGGTATAGGATTAATATTGGTATCTCCTTCTAAGGAAAATTTTCCTTTTTTGTATAAGTTGTAGTTTGATTGTACCAACAATACAACTAAATGCAAATCACTTTTGTTGGGTTTACATGTAGTAGAAGAGTTGGGAATAAATAATTTGAAAGTTTAGGGTGATGCTAAATTTGTTTTGAAAAAATTAAAAGTTCAATAATAGGTGAAAATGATCATCTAAGACATTATAGGTATAAAATTTGGGATAACATTCAAATCTTTGATGATTTCTCTATCGATATAATTCCTAGAAAACATAACTCTAAAGCTAATGCTTTGACCGTATCAACTTATTTGATGTTTTCCCATGAATATATTAATAAAAATACATGATCAAACCAATATACAAACCAAGCATCCCAAATAATGTAGATACTTGGTAATTTTTAAATGATGATCAATAAAATATCTCTTTCCTTGAGAAAGCAAACATTTTCAAAAATTTGTACTTTGAAGGTAGTGATTAGTTATATAGAGAATATTTATTTCATACATAAAAAGAGGGAATCATATATAAATAGGATGAATAAGGTGTTATCATGTTGAAATGAAACAAATTTCCTAAAGGCATGGTATCTTTAGAATAATTGTTTGATAAACATGATAGATTTGTAAAAAGTAAGATGCAAATTGGAAATCTTGATTTTATCGACTATGAAAAGTAAAAATTGGTTCAGAAGAACATCCTAGGTTTGTCAATATTGGAAAATATTTCTCACCTAAATAAAAAAAACTTATCTTTATCCATAAGTATATTGATATACTCATGTATTCATATGTAGACCTTAAGTCTTTTCATCCCAAAGCGATGCAACATATTGTTCCTCTAAAGCCTGATGCAAAACCTTTTAGAAAAAAAATGATATAATCAATCCTAAAATCATAAGAATGATTCTTGATGAAGTGTCAAATATGCTTGATGCTCATATAGAATGGTGAGATCAAAATATATGTTGATTTCAATAACCTAAACCAAGAATCCCTCAAATATAATTATCCATTACCAATCATGGATCAAGTTCTCCATGTAGTAATAGGTGTTAACATATCAACATAATCAGATCAAGGTACATAAATAATATCAACATAAAATGGATTTCACAATACTTTGAAGAACTTTTGTATATAGATGAATGCCATTCAGATTGATTAATACATGAGCTAATTTTTAAAGGGTAATGGATTTGACATTTAGATAATTAATAAATAAAATCATTGTGATGTATCTTGATGACCTGATAGTTTTCTGAAAAAAAGTGAGATCATTATGTGAATTTAGAGAGATTCTTTAAAAAGTGTCATTTAAATGGAATTTATCTCAACCCCAAAAAATATATCTATGGAGTGACTGAAGGTAAACTCTTAGGTCATATTATTTCAAAATAAGGAATAAGGATTGATCCAAAAAGGGTTTAGGTGATTCAAAAAAATTTCTTGCCTATCAATAAACTAGGAGTACATTCCTTCTTTAGGAAAGTAAAATTTTTGAGAAGATTCATTCCTAATTTTGATAAGATCACAAGACAAATCATAGACATGATGAAAGGAAAACCTTATTTTTAGTGGAACAATGAAGGTAAAGAAAAGTTTGAAAAGATAAAGACTATTATTGATCATGATCTGATATCCGTATATCTTGATTTTAAGAAAGAATTTATTATTTAATTCTATGCTTTAGAGCATACACTTTCAATAATTTTTATTCAAAAAAATAATGAGGGTATCAAATCCCCAATTGCCTTCATGAGTTTTAATCTCAAAGATTAAAAGATGAAATACTTCTAAAGAAATGTGTTCTTATGTAGTTAGGAAAGTAGTCAAGAAATTTAGGTATTGCATATTGAATTCACATTCTATGGTAATGGTACCAAGTAAAATAGTCAAATATATTCTAAATCAATAAAAACCTTGTTCTAAATGAGGGAATTGGATAACTAAATTAGAATAATATGATTTAGAAATAATACCTACACAACTAGTCTAAAGAAAGGCACTATGTCAACTCATGATAGAATAAGGTGATATTAAATCAGAATCTTTCATAGTTTCAAGTGAATAAGATAATCAAGAGCTTCCTTTGGTACTATTTTTAAATTCTAATGATGAATTGTTTTTTGACATTTCTTTATACCTAGCATACATATAATTTATTTCATAATTGGATTCTAAATAATGTAGAATGGTCAAACTATAAGCTAACAAGTATGTCATATGAGATGGCACTCTTTTCAAGAAAAATATTGATGTATTTTTTTAAGGTGCATGGATAAGGAACAATGAAAATAATTACTCACAAAACATGGCTCCTATTGCTGCTGCTCCCGCACGTGCGCGACTTCAAAATTTGAAGCCGGAGGTTGTGGATCCTATGGCTGGTGTGGTTACTACTATGGGTGGGGATTCCTCCGTGTGTGGGGAAAGGGTTATGGTTACCCCTAATGTGATTTCTTCTGAGGGTGGGGGTTCTCTTCCTGCCTTGCATGTGGCTTATGGATCTCCTGCTCTTGGTTTAGGTCTTGGTTCTAGGGGAAGGACTTTTATTGATGTGGCTGCATTTAAAGCCAAATTACATGATGCTCTTCCTCATGCATCATCTGGGCCTTCTCATGTTTCACCTGTAAGTGATTTAAAACCTATTAGGGTAACTCTAGATCCTGAATCAGTTGAAGACATCTTCCATATGGCAAAAGAGCTTTCCTCTTTTGCTGTTATTTTTTGCTTCTGTGGCTTTTGGCCCTCTCTTGCAGATCTACATGGTTGGATCTCCAAGAATTGGATGCCACTTATTGAAAATAATGTCCAAATATTCCCGTGTGCTAAAGGTTTTTTATAGCAAATTTCCTCTGTTCCAATGACAGGAAGATTATTTTGTGCCACAATAATTTTTCTTGGCAGGGCAGATATTCACTCATGGCCAAACTATGGCATATGGATTTTGATCCTCTCTTGAAATCCTTTAATAAGTTCCTTGTCTGGGTTTGGATCCCTAATCTTCCAATACATCTTTGGCATGATTCAATTTTTGAAACTATTGGAAATGTTATTGGGGATTTCTTATTTGTGGATGCAGATACTTCGGATATTCACCATTCAACTTGTGCACACTTTTTGGTAGATTTGGATGTTTCTAAGGGCCTTCTTGAGGTTATTTTATTAGAATCCCCAAGGGGTACTTGGACACAAATGTCATATTTTGAGGGTATCCCTTTTCACTGTAGGAAGTACCACCTGACAGGTCATATTGATGCTCATTGTGCTACTGGGAAATCCAAAGCTAGACGACCACCTTCTTGGTGGTCTGAGGCTTCCTCTAAGAATTACATGGTTAAACAACCCTTGGAAACTCTAGCTATTCCTAAGACTGAGGATAGTGTTCAATCTGAGCTGGTGGTTGTGGAGGATTCTTTGGTGAAACATTCCTTTGAATATCCTATGGAGGCTATGGTTAGTGATCTTTTTGAGCCAGTGGTTAAGGTGGCATTGGTCTCTTCCCCTATTTTGGAGGATCCTCCTAAGAGCTAGACTTTGTCTAATTCTCACAAGGAGGTTTTTGTGGCGTCTGTGTCCTCTGGGTTTCATGGATCATTGTCTTTTATGGCATGGGTTGCTGAGGCTAATAAGTTAGAGGATGGATAGACAACAATTAAGAGGAAGAAGTATAAGCCTTTGGTCCCTCCTCTAGATAAGAATCTTCAGTCATGTTAAAAAAACCTTAATTTGAAAGGAAAATATAATATTTCCTTTTCCTGACTAGTTTTTTTGGTTTAGTAAACCGATTGCTTCACTGGTTTGCTGGTTACTGGTTTGGGAGGTTTTCCAGGTTGCTGATCTAGTCTGTTAACTTTCCTTCCAGTGTTTTGAAGGCAGTTGTATCTGGTCACATTTGTTGGTAACAGATCCTTGTAAAACTTGGTCTAGTTGTTTTATTGGTTTTAGGTTCTTTTAAACCTAGTTGTGCTTAATGGTTTATCTTTCTTTTTGATGTAAAGGGTTTTGGGGCCCCTTCAAAACCTGCTTTTACATTAATCTAAAACAAAAATAATTATGGAAAAATTTTCATGATCAGGGTTGCCGAGGGAAATTTTATAGTAGGGTAATAACATATAAAATTATCATAGCCCATTATTATTGGCCAAATCTTTTCAAAGATCCATACGAATGGGTGAGAAAGTGTGAGGCATTTCATTAATTTGTAGGCAAGCCCAAGCTAGTAGCACTTCCTCTTTAACCAGTAATAGTTGAAGAACCTTTTCAATAATGGGGAATAAATTTTTATTGGGACATTGAAACCTAATTTGAATTAAATTCATACTCATGTTCTTATAGCAACAAACTACTTCACTAAGTGGGTAGAAGTGATACCTATAAAATAAATAACTTCAAAAGTCATTTACAACTTCATCATGGAAAATATCTTGGTACAATATGGAATCCAAGATAAAATTGTTACAAATAATGAATCTAACTTTTATTCTTTAGATATGATTACATTTTGATATGGATACGACATTTATCTATCTCATTTGTTGAAATATCATCTCCAAGGTAATGGTCAAGCTAAATGAAGCAATATAAATCTATTTACAATCATGCACAAAGTAGTAGACAAGAATAAGAAAAATTGGTACAAAAAGGTATATGATTATCTTTGGGTAGATCATATAACTCTAAAAAATTCTATTGGTATGTCTCTACTCCAATTATTATATGGAATAGATGTTGTAATTCCTATAACTCTTGAGTTACCTACTTTGCAACTATCTAGAGTAGTTGAGAATCCAAGTTTTCAAATCTCATTAGATAAAAAAATCTTTTATCTACAACAATTGGAAGAAAAAAATATATAGGTGGTTGATATGATCACATAACATGACGGTCATGTCAATGTTCTCTTTGACAAAAAGGCTAAGAAAAATTAATTCCAAGTTAGAGATCTAGTGTTACTTTGGGATAGTCGTAGATAACCAAAAGAGAGTCATGGGAAGTTTGATTTACTTTAGACGGGGCCCTTCAAGATCAAGAAATTTTAATGTAACAACACTTTTTATCTAGCATATCATGATGTGACTCATCTACCACTACCCTTCAGTGGGAAATATTTGAAACACTATTTTTAGTAAGAACTAAGTGGCCCTCTCTTTTGTACATATGTGAACATGATTTTGGATGTGTTTTTCTCCTAGTTTTTTTTTTGGTTTACACATTTTTTTTCAATAAATGTAATAGTCTTTCTATTTCCCCTCCTTCTCCATGCTTTGGTCTTCCTCCCTGCACATTTCTATTATCATGAAAACATCATGGGTGATCAAATTTTTTTCAAGAGTAATAGATTGAATAGGTTTTTCATTGATCTCTTCAAGTAAATAGATGATCTATCTTAGTAGCATGTGTTCATTTCTCATAGATTGAGATGGGTTAACTAGCTACAAATTGTTTAGATTGGGGCATGTAAGTTTTCAAGTGAACATATGATCTGGCTTGATAGTGCATGTTCATTTCTCATATGATTGAGATGGGTGAAGTGGATGTCAGTTGGTCGGATATGGATATATAAGTGTAAGAAAACCACTTCTCTCTTCAGATTTTAGTTTATATAAAAACACAAATAAAAATTCCCTCACATATATTATCCTTTTGGATATGTGAAAACACTTGTTAGGTTGAGTACCTAGCCCTTGCATACACTATCTTTAACATGTGAAATATTTTCAATGGATTGAGGACCCATCCCTTTCTCAAAGATTAGAAATTTAAATATTTTTTCAAATCAATCAAAGTTGTTGATAGATACTCCATTACCCAATGGATAAAGCATTAGCCTACAAAACTAGAGAATTTAAGTTTTTATCATTCCTTGCAGTTTGAAATCATAGTTGGGGCCAATTATTGTCTTAGATTTTTAAAAATGATTAAAAATTGATGGAAATCTCCATTTTTAATAAACAACTATTTTTTTTGAATTTTGTCTAAAAATGTCAAAGTTTTGTAAAAATAAAGATTATTAATTATTTAATTAAAATTTTATTTATTAAACATTTACAATTATTTTGATTTTATTCCTGAATTATATAAAAACATGTTTAAACATTCTATGCAAAAAGTCACTAGCATTCCATGTAATTAAATAAAAAACATTTTGATTTTTATGAGTTGTGAAAACACACATTCCTTTTTCATAAATTGTGTAAAATGCAAAAAAAATTCAGTCTCCATGAAATTTGAAAAATATTTTTCATCTTTGGTGTAATTTGTAATTTGTTTTAGTTTCTATGCAATTTGTGATTTTGTTCTTCATTCCTATGTAAATTTCCAAAAAAAATTATTTCCATGCAAATTACAAAAAAAATTAGTATTCATGCAAATTAAGATAAAGTTTTTGGTTCTAGTGCAATTTAAAAAAAAATAAAACTTCATGTAAATTCAAAAAAATGTTTTAAATTTCCCTTTTTGGTGCAACTCAAAATTTTATTTTTGCTAGTCATGTAAATGCAAATTACATTTCTAAAATTCATGTTAATGCAAACTTACACATTGTAAATTGAAGATTATTTTCAAGCCTACATGTAAAATCATAATTGTTTTTCATCAATCATGCAAATACTATTTCTTCATCGGGTAGTTTTTAAAATAAGTTCATCTTCCCCTCAAATTTAAATTTTGAATTTACATGTTCACTCTAGAGATTTTTAAATGTTTTAAAAATTGATTTTCCATCTGTGTTTTAGCCAATGACTACTAGGATAAATTTTCTCAAGTTCACTAAAGGGAAACAAATTAAAGAAAAAGAATTTTTTTAGTTGTGTGAGTTCATAGATAATTTCAAAAAGATTTTCCAAGACTAATCTAGGTGTTACATCCACACAAGAAAAATTTAGATTTGAGGTATTAGGTAGTGTATGTTGAGCAAAATTATTATAGTTTCCTCTACCAAACCAAGGTGCCATAATAGGTTATTGAACCCAAAAGGAAGTAAAACTAAAGTTATTCTTTTTATACTCAACCATACAGGTCATACAACTTCCAATAGTAGATTAAAATTATTTTTTATTTCCCCTTATCCATGCAAGTTGTATGACATGTACAGTAGGTCATATCTAAGAAATCTTTGTTTTCTTTTGCTATGCCACTTAGCCATATGACCCTCCAAAGGTGTATTTTGTTAAATTTTTATTTTTATTTAATATCCTCAAGTTATAAGACCCACCTTTATCAGATTTAGTCAATTTTTTTTTTTAAAACTTTGATTCTCTCATCTAACACCAAGCCATATGACCCATTTACTGAGTAGTAATTTTTTTCCATTCTATTCTCCATCCAAATTATATGGATTTCATACGGTAGGTCTATGCCCATGTGAGAGGGTATGAAAAATAATTGAAAAAGGCTATGTTTAAAATATAAATAAAAAGTTTTAGTGTAAAAAAGGGAAAGGAGGAAAAATAAATGAGTATATTTTGGCATAAATAATTGTTATTTTGTCAATTTTGTAAATCTTCAATTTTCATGTTTTTGACCTAGTGCATTCTCAGCTTTGAGGAAGGCATTGAAAAATTTGGCAAGGTTTTCTAGTTAGAAAAAATTATTTTCCCTAACATGGTAAAAATCAATAATAAAATTAGTGGTGGTAAAATTTTAATCTTTTTGGTTCATTACACGGTCACGAGTTTCCTCTACTCTAAGCGGTGATATATATATATATATATATATATATATATATATATATATATATATTCATGATTTTTAAATTTTATAAATTTGAAAATCATAGAGAATAGGGAAATAATTTTAAAATTAAAAAAGAAATTATTTTTATAATTTTTTCAATTCATTTTTTTGGCTAGAAAAGTTTGTAATAAACTACATAGAGGAATATTCTACAGGTGCATTTGAAAATGAAGAATTTCATAAAAATAAAATTTAAATTCATATAATAAACATTAAAAATACATTGGATTAATTTTAAAAATCAATTTGTGAGTTCATATTTTAATTTGCATTTCCATCATTTTTTGCAAGGAGCTTTTTCACAAATTTTCAAATTTGTCAATTTTATTGTCAAATTGATGTCTTCATCTCCTAATATAAAAATATATATTTTGATTAAAGGTAAATAAATCATGAAGTATCAATTTCAAGGTGTGACGCTTCCTTTGCCACTTGAGTCCAACATTGGAAATACCATTGACAATGATATAGGCCACATACACTTGGACAAGTTTTAGGAAAGAATGAATGTAGTGCATAAGATAAATCTTGGTCAAAGTATTTGTGATAGTGGATTATCATAGGATATATCATTCCCAATTTCATTATAGTCTCTTGAGTTAGTTTTTATTGTGGCATATAATTATAACTTAGAGACACAATAGGTAAGAGATCCCTAACGAGAGTTGGTAGTGAGTTTTGTTCATGAGTAAATTGATTGCATTTTTAACTTTTATTTCATAGATACTTTGTGCATCTAAACCCTAATTCCTCCCAAATATTTTCGCATGAAAATGTTATAACCTATTCTAAACAAGTTAGTAAAACCTAGTTGACTAGGCTGAAACATTCCTCAACTCAACTTCCAAAAAATCTTGCAAGATCATATTTAAAATATGAGATAAGTGACATAATCACATTATTGTATAGGATAATGGTAAATAGAATCAAAAATAACTATTAGACATGGATGTCTAGATTCATTTTGATCATCACTATAAATAATTAATATATCAATTGGGGTTTTTGATCAATGATGGCATTCACAAGCAACTTATGAAGGTAAAAAACATATCAAAATTATATATGACTTCATATCAATTTGGGGTAATAAGTCAAAGTTATTTTGATGGATTTCATATAGTGGATGATTTTGAGAAAGTGATGGTATATGACTTCTATCCTCAGTTAACATTGAATGAAAATGTTCATCACTTCAAAAGAGTAAATGATTATTTTGTTCATTTCATCATCTATTTGTTTGAAAAGGAACTCTTTAACACAATAATATTAGTTCCAATCACTACACAAATAACAAGATGGGTAACTTTGTTCATACAATTTTCAAATTTCTATTATTTGAGAATCAATGGTTGTGAAGTTGCTCCTTACATGCTCTCATGATATGTTAGTGACAAATGGGAATTAATGGAATTAGTGAGATAAATTTTTGAAACACAAGAGTTCCTAAAAATCCAATATAAAATAGGGATCAAATTTCCAATCTCAATTGGTTGGTATATTTGCCTTTCACTAGTGAAGGCCAAGATAGTTGAGTAATACATGTATCATTATAACCTCAGTACATCTGAAATCAAGTTTTCATTTGACAATAAGGGCATAATTGAACATAATCTTGGATATTCATTTTAGAATGTTCCACATTTTGAAGACTATTGGATGGATTATGATGAGGAAAAAATAGTGAGAATCAAAGACTATTCATGGTTTACCATGAGACAAACAGTCAAATTTGGCATAATGAAAGTGCCAAAATATTTGGTGGATGATGAAGTCATATTATACCCCATCTTTGAAAAAGAGGGCATTACAACAAAGCTATTGCTCATATAACATTAAGACAAAAGGGATTCTACTTCTATCAAAATTAGGAAAAGATATGTACTTTATAAAACTCTTAAATATTTGAAAGTCAAGGGAGTTGATGTTGTTAATGTTAATTTTCCTACACCTCCTTAGGAAGATGAATTTGGTAACTTCTATAAGTAATAAGATGAGCCAAAAAAGATAGATAAAGCAACCCTAGTGAAGAACCTCCCATGATAAAAGAGGCATATAAAGCTGAAGCTATTGAATAATATGTTCAACTATAGATCTAAAGATAAAAAGGTTAGGTGAAAATTTTTCTTCTTCTCCTAAGATTTCAAGAGGTTTCAGCATATAGTTTTCCATTTTCTCATGAATTGGTAGAGAACACAACTCAAAATTAATTATCTTCAAATGATACAATGTTCCTTATGTCATCTACTTTCCCATTACAAGAGGTTACTCATATATCTTCATCTTCTCCCTTGAATCTTGAGTTAGATATTGTTCCTTCTCTAATAATTCCTTTTGATATATTCCATACACAAGAGAAAATTAAAACATATTATCAAGGTGCCCCAATTGAGAAAACACCCTATTCATATAGGCTTGTTCCACCTATTTCAACTTCTATCTCATTGCCTTCTTTAAGCATGATAACTTAATATTGGTTAGCTAAAGTAGTTAAGAGAATGATAAAAATTGTTGAACCTAAAGAGATAGATTTTGGAACCTTGAAAACTCCTTTCTCAAAGAGACCAAAAAAAGTGAGGATAATTTCAAAAATGGTGACAAATGAGAAGGGAGAAAAATATGTATAAGTGGATATTCATATAGTTGAAATGGATAAGTCAAAAAAAAGGGTTTAATATTACCAAGTATCCAAGGTTCATTTGGGAAATCAACTAGAGAAGAGATTAAAGGAGATGTTAATTTGTGATTGGCCCCAAATTTAAAATAGTGACAAATATAAAGATATGAAAGATAAACTAAAATATAAGCTATAAAAATTGAACTCAATAATACATATATTTATTGGGCCAATTTACACCTATTTCACTCATCAAGTCTTCATGATGAGACACTACAAAAAGTGAGAGAGGTAGACCAAATGGGTAAAACAGTGAAAGACTATATTGAAAAAGTTACTGATCAAGGGGCCTCAAAATTTCTTTATACAACAATGATGTTATATTAAATTCAATTACAATATGAATAACTATATATAAAGGTAAATGGATATTCTCAATAGAAACAAAATTGAGAGGAGCTCATTCTTGGGTTAGTCAAATTCTTAAAATTTCCTTTTATTCATCTTGTTAAAAAAGATGTAATCAATAAGGATGAAGTTACCTATCATATTGAATTTATTTAGGCCACTAAATTTAGAATCTAGTCCCTTCAATAATGTGTTTGTAAATTTAATGATGCAAGGTCACTTGGAAGTGACACAATGATGTAAATCGACACTAAAGTCAAGAAGTTAGATTTCCATTTTTTTAATGACAAGGATCAAGAGGAAAATATGATTTCAATTAAGACCATAATTAGAGAATTTAAAGAGAAAATTAAGGGCATTATCAATCCTACATCTATATTTATTTATGAATAAATTTATCATTTGTCCAAATTCTAAGTGAATGTAGATAATTTGGAAATGAAAATAAACAGTCTCTAAGGCAAGGTTCAAGAAATGAAAGAGTTAGACCAGTCAAAAGACATTGACTCTAGGTACATAGATGGACCAGATGAAGACTTGATCATGGTATTTCTTTAGAGATTTGATGACTTCATGAAAAGGAAATAATTATCTATATAGTAGCGAGAAGAATGAAGAATTTATTTTAGTGTTATGCATTTTCTTCTCTTTTTTCTTTATACCTAACTTGTGTTATTAGACTCTTTTCCCCTTGTAAATGTGCATTGTAATTCTCAAATTATCTTTGAAATTTTCCAACTTTTTTTTTAATTTGTGTAAGTTGATGATGTGTTTTTTCAAGTAGTGAGAAAACCCTAATTGTTTTCTCAAGTGGTGCTAAATGCTTAACAAGTTTTTGCACCATTTCAGGTTGTAATTTCTCATTGATGTTTTAGAAATTATTTGAAAAGACAAAATAGGTGGTTTTTCACCATAACCACCCATTTTAGCCTATAAATATAATCTAGGGATTCATAATAAAAGTTAAAAGTAGATAGAATTTTATCAAAGCTTTTTAAAGGGATATTAGTCATTCTACTCTTCAAAATCAATACAAAAAGGTGTTTCTAAACTTTGCATTGGTGAGATATTTTGAATTATGTCTTTTACTTAATTCATCATATCTGATTTTCATTGTAATTGTTATAAATTTAAAACTCTTGAGAATATTATTTTATATTACAAAGTTTTTATCTATAGTTTTAATTTACATTTCCAACACATGTAATAATATTAGTGGGAATAAAGGTAATTTCTTAGTTGTCTCTATTCAAAAATACAAATAGTTATTAGTTTCTATTATTAGATTTAAATAGTCTTTTGGTGTATGTTTCATATCCTCAAGGTTATTATTATGTCTTTTAAACCCGTTAAATGAGAGAGATTTTCCTCTTGTGAAAGTGAATTTTTTTCTCAACACTTAAGTCTAGTCTTGGTTTCTAACTTGACAAGTTTGTTGCTTAAAACTTTTCCCTTCTCTCTCAATCACTATATATTCCTTTATAAAAATCTCATTTTCATACTTTTAGGTTAAAAGTATTACCCCATGATTTACATTCCTTTGTTTATAAATATTTATTGATTTCTTATTTTGGATTTCAAAAAAGGTATCTCCACCTATTAATATGAGAGTGAATTTGTTCCCCACTTTGTTGATGTAAAGTCACTAATTTATCCTCTTAATTTTTTTTCATACCAACAAAAGGCCAAGTGCCTAATCTTACCAACATGGAGTAGTCACTTCAAGAATAGGGGATGTTTGTAATAATAAAATGATTGATGACAAAATGATAAGGGAATCTTGAACATGTACTTATAATATGGATAATGTAGAGAAGTAGAGCAAAAACTAAATTCTAGGACTAGAGCAATCCTATAATAACAAAGAAGATGGAATAAATAGAATAATCCTAATTTAGTTAAGAGTAATATAAGAGTAGACAATGTAGAAGATAAAGAAGGTATGGGAGATCATGTGAGAGTTATATAATCTAGAGATGATGAGGATGAGGAAATGAGAGGGCCTAAGAAAAGAGAAGCTACAAAGGGCACATAGATAGATATAGATTGGAAAAGGGATGCTGAAGACATGGAGAATAGTGGAAAGAGAGAAGAGGAGATAACATATTGGTTAGAAGATAGTTTTAGATCATAACTAGAAGGGAGGATATTATTTTTAGAAGATAAGAAACCATATTTTTAAGAAGTTATATAAGTGGTTCAATGAAATTAGGTTCAAGTTTAAATGAATTAGAAGTTACAGACATGGATCATTCATTTCAAGGGTACACATTCCCTATGCCAATTTTATCATCTAAAAGAATAAATATTTATAAATTATTAAAGATAGTATGTGGATTGAATCTTTTATAGATAAATTTGGGTTTTCTAGTGTAGATATGAAAAAAAATGCTAGATAAAAAGTTGATTGAGGTAGGATTTTAAGTTTTAGTCAATCTTAAGACATTGCCCAAGTATAGTCCAAAATCATCACTAATTTTAATTGTGACCACATTAGGCATGACTCTTAATGTAGGAAATTTTGTCACTTTACCACCATATGATGAGTCTGCTAACCCTTTGCAATATTTTATAACCTATAGAATGAAATGGTAGGTTAATAATGTAACTATAAATGATACAAAGAAGTGGGAACTCATAAGATATTTAATAGGATGAACTATAGAGTTCAACTAAAAAATATATGCTATCAAACTAAACTTCAAGATGTTAAAGACTATTTGATTGGTAAATTCAAATTAAAGAAATGCATAGCCAAATAATCCTAGAGATAAAAGAGATTCAAAATAATAATGCAAATCAGTGTGGGATTATGATAATATATTTTTTGATGTAATTAATAGAGTAGAATTTATATTTTAGGACATAAATAAGTCTAAATGGATTTTAAAAGTCTTATAACTCATAGCATGTTTTGTATTATTCAAATAAAATTAAAGAATAAGGTAGTGTCAAAAGCATAGCTAATGAAAGTGGGGGAGGGGGTAAATTATTGTCCTTAAAAACATTCCATTAAATTGATTAACTCAACTTTTTATCCAACACATGCATATGAATATCAACTAGCCAAATAACATCATAAATAAAGTATACATAGAAATCATAAAAATGAGAACACAACACAACACATATATGGGAAAAAATCATGGGGGATTAAACCCACTAACCAAAGCTTTAGAACACTTTTCCTATAAATCAATAATCTAAATTTATTTGAGCACCAACTTACAATGAGGCTACAACACCCTAGGAAACCAAGCACTAATTCACCCATCTCTTGACCAAGCACCAACTCAACTAAGATTTATAATTAAACATTGATATTTTTATCTTCTACAAATAATGATGGAAATCTTGAAATCTCATCCAAATTTGGATCTTAAACAAGCACACAATATCCCTTATTCTACACTCAACTAGCTCTCATACACTACAACATGAATCAACATAACAACAAATCAAAACTCATGATCACTTTTAGACCTAAAACACATCATGAACACATATCTAATGTTTTTTGATAGTTTCTCAAAATATAATAAAGTCATTCATCCATTCTTAACATTCTAAGCCTCTCAAGTCAACCTCTTGATTTTTTTGCTCAATAAAGTCTCTCCTAGACAAATTAGGTCATGTGACCTTTAAATACATACTTAGAACCTCTATCAAAAATTCATAGTTTATTATTCATAGTCCTCTGATGGTCTATATGATCTAGGAATTTGACTCAAGAGAGGATGGCTAGTATGATGTTAGTTCCAAAATGAATACAAAATGAAAGAAACACACTAATTAGCTTAACATCTCTAGGCATAGATACTAGGGAGAGCTTAGTTAAAAAACATGAATAAAACAAACAACTAGAATGCAAAATAAAACTCTTTTAACTTCCATGGATGCTCCAAAATGCTTGTTGTAGTGGCTTACTCAGCTTATGCTCATGAAGTCCTTAGAAATGGAAGCTTGGCTACCTCTATCTCTCTTTGGCACCTTTGGATTATGGCTTGGGTTGGATTGAATTAAATTTAGCATGGTAACATTAATTTCAATGTATTCTTGAATATATTTTTACATTATAACCTGGCACCAAAATAGTTTAGAACTGATGTTCATGGCCTCTTTATTTATAGATTTTTGAGAATGTCTAAAATCAACCTAAAACATCTATCATAAGATTGAGATGTGTGGTTGAGGATTAATTCAATTTTTTAAATTAAGTTTATAATTATCTTCATCATGAAATTGGAAGAAGGGGAAATTAAGAGGCATGAAGGGCATCATGGAAGGCATTGATGAGGCATAGAGGGCATGAATCTTGATATTTGTGGCATTTATGCCCTAGGGATGTCTTCCCAAGAAATGAGGTCACCTGACAATGCGTATATTCAATATTCATTTCCAAAAATATTTTTTAAACAAGTTTTCATAGAATTATTAATTATTCCCTGATTTGGGTTAATTAGCTCTTAAGCATGATTAAGCACTTTGTGCACAAATTACTCAAATTGATCAGCATGTCTTATTATTGGTCCAAAATTTGACTAGATTAAAATTGGAAGGCAATGTCAGATGCATTTAAAATTTATTCCCATTTATGACGTTACCAATATAAAATAACAAAGGCATATGTATTGTGCAAGAGATTTGATAGGAAAGAGAAATCCAAAGCACCTAGGTGCAAAATTAGCATTTTGACTCAGAATGGTCTAATCAAAGTTAGTTGGCCCATAAATTGCATTGCCCCATTTAGGGATATCCTAGCCAAAATCAGCACTTGAATACATTAATTTAACATCATTTAGTTTTTTTTAGTGTTTTTAGGCTAAATTATGCATTTTAGCTAGAAATTGGTCAAAATCCTAGTTCGAGGTTATCGATGGCTAGTTTTAAGTGTCTACATGACCTTGAAATATATACTTATAACCTGTATAAAAAATTCATAACTAATTATTCATAGTCCTCTGATGGTCTATATGACCTCCTTTCTCTCAAGGATCTTATTTTTATTCTCTTCACTCTCGACTTTCTTAACTTATCACATAGGCCTAGATAACTTTGAAACAATATAACTTGCTCATGACATGAAAAAAATTTATACCTTCATAAGATATTTAATATAATATTTATATCATCTCTAATAACTCTCAACCCTCATCAATCTCTTTCCTACTTCATTTCAATCTTCAACATTTTTAACTCTTTCTAACTAGCCAAATTAGGCCTTATTAGACTTGCTCTTATACATGAATCTTTTCTCAACCACATCTTGGTTAGAAAAAATTATTTTAATACTTATATCACACTATAAATATACCTTATAAAATGTTTCATATATGAAAAAACCATCACAATAGGTCAGCCACCACTTATTAGATCCATACCTTCATTAGGTCTTAACTAGGCCTAATTACATTAGGTCACTCTTAAGCACACATTATAGATTGACCACCTTAAAACATATTCACACTGAAAAAATTGATTAAAAACTTCAAATATAACTTTAATATACCCATGATATGTTTCCCTTAGGTCCATAACATCATTTAGCTCATTTCACTCATTGGACTACTCCTTTAGCCCTTAGACCTATTAGGCATTCTTACTGCCATAAAGTCTACCTTGAACATCTAAATAATAAAACCAAATATTTAAAAAAATATGAATAAATAAAACAATAATAAACCTCATGGCCTTGGGGTCATAAACATATACATCAGGAACCATCACATAATCTCTAAGTACTCAAAACTACCTCTGCAATAGGCTTACTTGGTTCTGTAAGAAAGCTTTAAAAACATAGTCAAGATTTTGACCATTAACACATGCATAAGATATTTTATATATATATATATATACTAATTTTGATAGATTTGATGAATCCATTAATTATGAATCTATACTATAGGTATATATATATATATACATATACATATATATATATATACATATATATGTGTATATATATATATGTATATATATATATATGTATATATATATATATATGTATATATATATATATATATGTATATATATATATATATATATGTATATGTATATATATATATATATATATATATATATATATATACCTATAGTATAGATTCATAATTAATGGATTCATCAAATCTATCAAAATTAGTTCAAACTTAACTCTTCAATATGATCACTCAAAAACTACATGTAGCATAAAACACAGTGATATGGAAATATACACTTAGTACTTGAAGAGGTACTTCCATGAATAATAATCCATAATTATATATCATATATGATATATATTTAAAACTCAAATGTATGTATGTATATATATATATATATATATATATATATATATTCATTCATTCATTAGTCTTATAGACCAATCTCTTAGGTCACTCTTACACAGTGCATACACAGCTAGACAAGCCATTTTGGCTTCCTCATCTCAACACCTTATTCATTATCTCCACCTTACACAAATATTTTATATTTAATTTATGTCCTAAAATATATTTAAATTATAATTATATTCATTAAATTATGTCAAAAGGTCTCAAATAGATCATTTCACTTACCATACCTGAAAAAGTCACTCAAGCTCAAAACATAGTCATGATGAATCATGACTTCTCATACCTATAGGATCATGTATTTGATCTTAAAATGAATTTAAAATTTCCTTTAAAACCCTGATATCAATTTAATACACCAAAATATTAGGGTATTTCAATAAGATTTCAACTTGTAGACCAAATACTAGACTTTATATTACATGGGCCTAACACACTCAGATAAGCCATTATGGATTAAGGATTTCAAACTAAACCCTAAATATAAAAATATCCAAATCACTTTAAATTTTCAATAAAGTCCAAAATCATCCTTATATTCACTAATAACTATCCCCATAAGTTATGAAAAACACTAAACAACTCTACAAGAAACACTTATTTTGCTATTATCAAACACCTAAACACGTAGTCATTTTTGTCCTAAACTAAATGAACTTATGTGAACATTTAAGACGAACTACCACATTTAAAACATTATTAATGATTCCATATAAAAAATTTATTTTTATGTCATCTTTATTTTACCAATATTTTGCCTTTTACAAGCACTTCTTTGCACATAGGTTTACTCAAAAAAAATATAGTAAAAAAAAGTCAAATTTGATGTGTAATAAATGCACTTGCACAAATTTTAAAATATAAATAAAATACAATTTTCCATTTTACACCAACCTTATCTAATATATATTTTGACTTATAAAATCATTTCTTTGGACTCTAGTTTATTCAACAAAACCATAGCCAACAAAAGTTAACTCTAATCTGCAATAACTATACCTATATAGATAGTCAAAACTCTAAATCACTTTCAGCATGATATACATGGAGTTTAATTCATTTTTTTATTTTTAAACCAAATTTTTTTGACCTTTAAAGATATTTATTTGATCACTGGTCCTTATTTGCTTTACATAGAAATTTAAATTCAAATCCCAATGGCTAGTTTTCAATAACTATTTACTAAGCCTTAAATTTGATGTCCTCTACCACATATCTACACAAAAATATAACTTTGGATATTTAAAACATTAGATATACACCTCATCAAGACACCAATTTTAGGGTATCTTATTGGGACTAATACCAACATCTCTAAATATTCCTTTAACCAAATTTAACTTTCATAGTACAAATTATAAATGCGCAAATAGACTTGTCTATTCAAAACTTAATGAGGTTATATGATGGTCTATCATTTTTTAAGATAGAATGAATTTTTTATCTCTTCAAAGGAACTTGTGAAACACTAAAACCTTGCCAAAGCATGAAGGAAACTCTGAGTACATCTTCTACCACCTCAATGACCTAAAAACATGGCATGAGTCCTCAAAACATCACATACACATCATTTTTCATTAATTTATTATGAACCTTATGATCTTCTTGACATCAATGATAACTTCAGACACCAATGACCATGTCTAATAAGTAGATTCTCAGATAGTTTTTCTCTATGTGGAGAATATATAGGATTATGGATATAGCCCACAACCTACTAAAAAAATTGATGTAAAGATAGATGATGTGCTACACAATATGGATGGGCTCTATGAAATTAATAGGCCCAGTCTAGGCCTTTGGTTGTTGAATGTATTATTTTAATAAATGACATTTTATAGTTGCATGCCCTACTATATGACATATTTTCATCTTAATTTTTGGAGATTAATTTTTATGTTTCCCCTCTTTTCTTATTATGTCTTCTACAAGTTTCATAATCATTATGATAATAATTGAAAAACACTCTAAATTTTGAAAGAATACATCACTAATAATGTCTTTGTAATAATAACACAATATATTCACTATGCAATGCTAAGGATTCTAGGCTTGGATGTAGACATGAATAATATGATGCAAAATATTCTTGGATGGGTGTCAACCTTGGTGTAGTATTAGCCACAAGTTCTCATAGGTTAAAAACCATAATATCCTCAATACCAGGATGGATGGACTTCCCCATATCCTCCATATAAATAACCTTATAACATTATGTCACCACCATAATATAAATCGTGATGGATCCATCTTGTACCCAAGGAATTTATGTGGGATATGATGTCTAACAATAATAGTGTCGGAGTTATCCTCAACAATAAGGAGGATATGAGGGTTAATAATAGCTAGGTTAGGGATTTTAAAAAACACAAGGGGGATATAAAGGAGGATACTGAGGTGGATATTAATGAGGAAATTTTAGACAAGATTAATGATAGGGGTGTCAACTAATTATCTGCTACTAGTGTGGGGAGTATAACCACTTTGCACAAAATTA
>JARHVA010005781.1:910000-925000 GCA_037957365.1 Torreya grandis
ATGTCTTCCACAATTCCTTTATCTATACTCCACCTTAACCATATTTATAGCTATCATAGTGCATTCATATTTTTACTATAACGAATGTGTTTCATTCTTGTTTGGCATAACACATGTTCCAAATTTTTTTTTATTTAACCTGGTACTTTGGATTTTTTGATTTCTCCATGCTTATAATTTTTTAGTGAGTCATATAATTTTTTAACTCCATTAAATTCATTTATACTTATATCAAATCAAAACAAGTGTACAAATTATTCAAGACGTTTGGTTTATAATCCATTTCAAAAATGAAACACTTTGTTCTTTGTTTATTAAAAGAAAAAGAAAAAATCATCTAATCATTCTTTTCAATAGAGTTTTTTAAATCAACAACTAATATTTATGCTTTAGAATATTAAAAAATTGTGTTATATATATTGGTTACATGACTAATTTGTATTTCATAACCTTATCCTTGATTCAATCATTTTGTTTTGGTGAATTAATTTTTATTTACAAAGAAAATTTGTTATAAGTCACACCATTAAAGTGATTTTTATATATAAATCTAGTCTTGAATTTTTTTAAGCTTTTTGTTGAAGATTTGGTGTGGACTTACATTTATGAGTTAATCGATCTACAATTTGTGACAAGAAAATCTTTATATTCTAATCTTATATTTTTATTATGAAGAATATTTTTAAATATTCTTTGGATAAATTAATTTTGATAGTAATTAAATTTTTTCAATGATAACTAAATTTGTATATTTTTCTCTCATGGATTTTAAATTGGTCATTTTATTCATTTTACAGAAAACTGTGCATTTTTTTAAATAAATAAATTATTTCACTCAAATAACAAATTACATGTTAAAATGATATAATTTATAATTTACATAAGTTAGTTATTGCACTTAAAAATGATTTTTTTTTAATAACATGAAAAACATGCAATACTCTTTGGATGCTCTCAATGACAAATTCATGTCTTTTACAAGTGACATTAATTTCATAATGGTGAAACTTTTTGTGCTTTTCAAACACTTAAAACTTATTTAAACACTTCTTCTACCAACCTCATCTTAAAAATCATGAATAATATGGGATATTTGGGTAGTGGGATTGGTAAGTGTGAAGATGATATTTTTTAACATATTTTGCCTAAATATAATGCAAATTGTAAAGGTCTCAGTTTTGATGATTCAAATGCTTCCCATGATTCTAATTAAAATTTGACCTCTTATTATCCTCCACATTGATGTAATTATAATGAAACTTATTTTTATCAAATTTTTTGGAATTCTCATGCTTTATTAAAAATGTTAAACCTTGAACACATTATGGAAAACACATGCATTGTATGTCTAAATGTTGGAAATTACATCCATAAAATTGTATGGTAAATCCGTGACAACACTTTAAAGTGTTTTAAAATGACTAAATCTAATACCTTTAGGGTTAATACTATTTATATTCATAAAAATGATGTATCTTCTATAGAATTTGATGTGTCTTTATGTGATTCTTATTCAATTTCTTCTTGATGTATGTATTTTTCTAGTGACATATATCTTTTGCTATAAATGCATATATTTGTGTCCATTTTGGTTAAATAAATATCTTTTATTGTATTACTTGATTTTTGTTTCATAAGAAATATGATTTTATTATGTTCACTAACTTAGTTTCATTCATAATATCATGCTTTGTGATGGAATTTGTCTTTACTCTTTTTACCTTGTTGTACATCTAATTTTATTAGATTATGTATGTAGATTGTATTTTTGTCATATTGGTTACTTAAATTGAAATATTTGTGTTAGTTTGTTTATCTTATATATTTTATAGATAATTACTCCTTTTTAGTCTTTATTCTATTTTATATTCACCACATTATTTGAAGAGGATCTTGGAGTCTATCGATGATCACACTTTCATCCTTATGACTTTTGGCATCACCTTCTCTTCTTCTTTCTTTCTCAATATATTATAATTGCTCTTCAAGAAATTTTCTATTAAGAGGGATTATTATGTAATGTAAACTCCCTTCCTTATTTGTAAAATGTTTTATCCACTTTTGTATCCTCAAATTAAGCTTAAGGAGTGTTGGTGAATCAACCTTATTTGGGTCATTCCTATAGGTTTCTAAGTTTAGTCTAAGTCTTATTTGTGTGTGCATTTATTGTATTTATTAATGCAATTTATCCTATCCTTTTGAGGTGTCACTTACCTCTCTTGTCCACTTATTATATTTGGAGTTAATCTCACAAGTAACTCTTCCCCTTCACATTTCACACACATCCTCCTCATTTATAAGAAGATTAGGAAACTTCGTACACATGTTAAACTTTCCATTTAATTCCTTTTCTCTCTTATCTCTATATAAAATCTCTTCTCTCCCATTCCTAAAACACTTTATTCATAAAATAGTACTTCTTCTTGCACTTCGTTCTCTTGTATCCTTGATGTTATCTTGGATTAAGACCATTCTTATCCTATCTTATTCATTCTCTTTAATTGAAGATTCATTGTTTTAAGATTTTAATATTATTATCACATAGATTTTGCACCCATGTTGATGTTGTATCTCGATGTGTAAAAATCTAATGATGCAATGGGATCACCTTCAAGCTGTAGGACCTTAGAGAATTGAGGTGAGCATTCAAAGAAGGCTAGCTTCCTTTCACTAAAATTATTGCAATTAGTAAACTACCAGCCTATATATAAATTCCACTTCTTAGTGATCTTGCTTCTAAACTAGGGTTTGACTGATAAAAGAGTTTTGGGAAGGAAATTTCAAAACTAGAAATGGTGATTTCACCAAATATTTTTTAGTTTATTTTAATGCTTGATTTAATTAAAATAATAAAAATATTGAAATTTGTAGGAGCAAAAACTCATGCAAATATGAAACCAAAGGTAATATTGGGTATTTTTCATACAAGGGACAAAATTCTTTATTTTTAATCAAATAGTTTTTGAAAGGGTAAAAATACCACAAGTGAAATTTTGTGACTAAAATAAGTATTAAATTATCCAGGAATATTTAAATAACCTTGCATACATAAAGATTACACAGATAAAAAAGGCAAATCTTCAATTTATTCTCATTCTCTAGATTATAACATGTAGACAAGTTATTAAAAATTTAGAATATTATCTCTAACATCAAAAAGATAAATGGGCTATTCCATATTGACCATATTTATACAAAAAATCTCATGAAAGAGATGTAGTTAACAAGTAAATCCATGCCTAGTTGAAAATAATGTAAATATGGAAGCTCCATATAAAAAGGGGGAATAATCTTCAACTAGTGGCATCTTTGGTGAAGTGAACAAGTAATTTAAAAGATAATACTACTATGTGTGATATTCATTATTGGAGGTGTGGAAGAAGATTGGAAATCTTTATGCAATGCCTATGTTTTCTTCAGTTTAGCTATAATGGATCTCCATGAAATGATGTGCTAAATTAAAACTCTAATTTTAGAACAAAATATAGCTTTAGATAACTTAAGTTACTTTTTTAAAAACACAAAATTGTAATTTTCAATTGGGACTTTTACAAATTTTATGTCACATAATTCTGTCAAAACTAAAAATACATTTTACAATATATGATTTTATAACTTAATCAACTCAAACTTGCTAACATGGAAAGTGTAAATTATAATTTCGATTTTTACAAATTTCAACCTATAAAAAAGGAATATGGAAATTATGTATAGCTCTTTCTCAAAAATAGATATCAAAATGATAGTTGCAATTTACAAGTTACAACTTTACAGTATTTTTATAATAAAGAAAATATACTATACAAAAATGTTTTTGATAGAAAGAATTAATCTAAAATCAAAACATCTGATGACTCTTTATCCTTATTGGCCTATATCTTCTCAATATTTGTGTCAAAAATATTGAATATATCCATTATTTTGACTTCATTGAGACCAAAATAGTAGAGGTTGTTTATCTTGCATTCTGTTATTATATTGAAGAGTTTCCTTCTAAAAGTTTTGTAGTCTTGAGTCTTTTTTCCCATTTGATCCAATTTGTTATGGTACTTGATGAAATGGTGGATAGAGCTCAAGATGAAGGTTATATCTCTTTTTTATTCTTTTTTACCACTTTTTTGAATTTATTCTAAACTTCCTATAGTGAAAGGACCTGGTTTTGTTGATCTATTTCTTGACATGACAATTTATTCATCAAATCTTCAATCTCATATACCATATTAGTGGGCTTATTATGTGTATCATTAGCTTTATTATCACTAGTTTTAATTGTATTTATTTTTAATTGAGATTCTATATCAAAATCCTCTTGCTCTACATCATTTTTCAATATCTTTTCTACAAGAATGATTTCAAATTTAATTGAGTCCACAACTATAAATTTGGGATATAAAAAATTCAATCTTTCTATCTCTTCTTGATACTTATTTATTTTCTCTCTCAAGGTGACCCTTATCTCCTTTAGTATTGTATAATGGTCCATTACCAATTTAATAAGTCTTTTGCCATTTGAGATTAGCTCTTCTACCCATTCTTTAGTGTCCCTTCCCATGCTGCCAATTTATGTCACTATATCAAGTGTTACTTGATTTGTGATCTGAGTAATAAGTTGTATTAGTTGAATAGTGGGATCGATGAAATTTTTAGTTAATTTTTCAACCTTGTTCTTTATATGATCCTTAGTGACCTTGACATTATCCCTTTTCTCAAAAAGAGAGTTAATGTTATATTGAATGTCATGTTTCAATCCCTCTATTATAGGACATCCAAGGTTAAATTTTTATACCTGTTAATCCCCCATCACTATATTTTATTTTTATTTATCTAGTGAGGGGACTATAATCTCTATATATTTTTCCCTTATTGAAACATAAAATATCCTTGAAATGGTTTGAGGAGTTGTCTTGGATTTATTATGTACATCTATGAGGCCAACATCTAATGTATTTGGGGACACCATCTACTTACATTTATTCCCTACTATCTATGCTAACCAATTGGGAGTATCATCTTGTTGTGCTAACATTGTCACTTTAGAATCTATAGTTGAAGATGCTACATTGGTGGGCTTGGTGATAAGTGTTATGTCCTTAATTGCTATTTCCACTAATTATTCAACATATGTCTTTACTAACTCTTGCCCATCTATGGCTTGAGGGTCCACATTTGTATCAATGATTTGCTCCATCTCTACCTCTTTTGTAGGGGTAGGGGTTACTATGAAAGTGGAAGAGGTAGGGGAAATGGAAATGGATGTTTCTACTAGGGGTGTGGGGGATGGAAGTGATACCAATAGAGTAGTAGACATAGGGAGTTGAAATTGAGGAATCTATGGAAGTGTGGAGTCCAAATCCTTGAATGAAAAGATATTACGTGGGTGGTTTTATCCATTAGAGAGAAATATTTAGGTATAGACCATATTACTACTAGAAGGGGTTGAGAATAGATAGTATTATCATATTATATCTTGTCTATTGGGGACTCATTATTTACCAAGTCCTTGGGGACCGGTGCCATGTTAAAATCTTTAACTTTATACAAGATCATTCTTGAGTGTTCCTTCACTGTTACTTATTCATCATCCAATTCCTCCTAGTGGTCTTCATAGTAGGAGACATGGGAATATGTTGAGATTCCTAATGTACTAGTGATATTACCATGAACATCATAGAATGGTTTTACCTCCAAATCCCTCAAGGTCATTTGTGTCATTTCTACAACTGCACATTTGTATTTTGATAAATAAGGGCATGTGTACCTACCTATGTTGATGGGGAAATGAATTAACACCTTGTGTTTACTAGATAATAACTTGTGAGTTTTAACCAATTACCTTACAAGATCCATTAATGCCCATTTATCACTCACATACCTCGGTAGGGTGTAAGGACAATCATTGAATCCACATACTCTAATGTATGAGTATGTGGGGAACTGGATGAAATAAGAATCCCAATTGGTAATATCTAAATTGGAAACATCAGATAATCTATTCTTATCTAGTTCCTTATCAAAAATAATTATGATGTAGTAGATGAATGTAATATTCACTCTTATAAAGTGATGCCTACTAGCCCCAAGAGTGAGGTTAGGGTAATAATTGAACACTTTATTTGCCTAGTCATATACTATGTTGAGTCCTAGGAAAGTTCTCACTTTGGCCAATATATAAACTAGATAAGAAATCATATAAAATTTTGATGTGTTTTAGACCTCCATCAACTACTTGTAGATGGATTCACTAATGAGCTATGCCTAATGGATGTATTTATTTAATATGGTGGATCACCCAAATATATTGGTACATCCAATCTTGGAAATTCTTCATATTAGGGCTACCAATGATCCTATGTAACAATATGATTAGATCACCCTCCTCATCCTTAAAGTTAATCCTTACTAATGTTTTAGGTACTCTAGTGGATGTATCCCTCAGGATCCTTAGACATTATTTTTTCATTACTCTCTGACATCTTATGTTTTTATACTGATAAAATTTCCTTGATGACTATGGAGTTATACTTAAGTAACTCTCAAATTTGGGTATCAAGAAGATGGAGTCTATAAAGTCTAGGTCCAAATTTAGAATCACTTCCCTTTTATCATTCAACACCTCTCTCTTATCAGAATCATAATGATTTAATAGTGTGAGTACCAACTTAGGGCTTTACACATTTAGGGGAAAGCTACTATTTGGGGCAGTCCATAGTCATAGATGCTCTAGATCTAGTCATTCTTGAATTCAACATTTATTCTAGTCAAAAAAACACCTAGGTCAATATGACCTAGGTGTGTGTCTTTAATCTTGATTGTATTGGATTGTAGACTAAGTGTAACACTGATTCATTTAGATTTGAACTTCATCTCTTTCCTATACATGGATTCTAGAGAAAATGTTGGAGGAAAATCAACTATAGAGTTGGCAAAATTTGTAGGTGAAATTTCTAGTAGAGATTGGAGTTGTAAATACACATGGAACATTTTCAAGGAAATGGAGTTGCACTTGAATGTAACAATATCTAGTGGAGGTTTCAGATGCAAACTAAACCTAAGATATTTGGTGGAAACTCTAGTAGAGATTAAGGTTGCTCTAAGCACTGGAAAAGCACAAAAGCCTGTGGGGTTACAAATGCAAGTTAAAATCCTACTGATTTTGGAGGTTCAAAACATAGGTGGAAAGTCCAAGAGAATTATGAGATAATATTACAAGGGAATATGTGACTAATTTAGGAATATATCTAGGAATATTTGCCTAGTATATTAATTTTGGCAAACCCTAAGTTTTCAATATATGAGATATAGTTTTGGTAACAACACTCAAGAAAATGAAAAATTAAATAACCACTTTATGACACCACTAGATGGATTTAGAAAACCTAATCATGTTAAAACAAGGAAAAACCCATAAATAATAACTAGATTCATAATTGAGCACAGGACAATGAAAATAACTAAAATGGGCTTGATTTCAATAAAATTGACTTTCAAATGTAGGTCAAAAAAATACCATGCAAGGGGGGTTAATGGCATGGTATAATTTCTCAATTACATGGATTACAGGCATGATGCATGGCTTGATGTCACTTGGTAGGGTCACAAAGCTCTAAAATCAAATTATAAAACTCAAACAATGCTTTTATTTAACCCTAATTTCCTTTATTTAAGACCATTGTAATAAATGCCCTAATGGTGGTGGCTAGTAGAGATCCAGAGTCTATGAACACATTTATAGCTTTTTAGTTTTGTTAATTTTACATTGACCTTCAGATTCTATGGGCTTGGTTTATTTGAAACTTTGAAAATGAGAAGGCAAAATTTAAGGAGCAATTTGCATCTTTTTAAGTTGCAATTTTCACTTGTAGTTTTGAAAGGTGGTCGATGGGAAGCAGAACTCAAATTATAATTTACATCTTTTCAAGTTGTAAATTACAATTAGATATCCAATTTTTAGTTGGAGTGTTGTGTAAGAAGTGAAACTTCACTTGTAATTTTCAAATTAAAAATCTATAAATTGTAAGTGGGGTTTTCATTTCCATAGGGTACTTGGTTTATAGGAAGTGAAAACCCACTTGCAATTTGTAACTTTATAAGTTACAAATTATGAGTGGGGTTACAATTTCTATTGGCTAGGTGTTCAGTAGGAAGTGGAGATCTAGATGCAATTTTCAAGTTTACAACTTGAAAATTGCACCTAGATCTCTAGTTTCTACTAGCTCATGTATTGTAGGAAGTAGAGGATGGGAATCAATTTTCAAATTTTCAAGTTACAAGTTGTAGTCCAATCTCCAATTTCTACCTACTTAGGGAAATGAGTGTTTTAGGTTAATTTAAGGCATTTTTACAAAAAATTAAAGGGTCTCCTTAGGGTACATGACATTTTTTAATTTTTAGGAAAAAAATATCAATAAATACTAATGTGTAGTGTTTATCTATTAGATGGTTTCTCCACTTTTCACCTTCATCTCAAATTTGTGGCTTATTTATATCAAGGTGATGTTATTATTTTACATTCATTTGATCATAAATCTCATTGGTATTTCAACCTAGGTAATAAATTTAATAAACTAAAAGAAATTATTATGATTTAGTTAGTAGTTCAAAGGATAAACTTGTTGCAATGGGATGAGCCTTGTTAATTATGTGATCTTGATTCCAAATACCACCTATCATCATAGAACTATGATGATTTTTAAAGAAAGCTAGTATCTAGAATTGCACATCTATAGGTGTGTTTATGTATGGTTTGTGTAGGGTGTGGAACCAAAATATTGAATACATGCATTATAGTATACATTTTAAACACTTAAAATAACATGGTAGATGAATCAATAATGCATAAGGGAGATTAATAATTGGATGCATGCCCAAAAATATTTTATTTAAACTTTTATCTTTTAGAATGAGAGCCCTTTATTACATAAAACCTTGTAGAAACTAAATATATTATTATGCCATTGCCAAGAAAAGGATATCAGTAGTCCAAAAAGACTTAATTTCATAGGAAGAAGTGACTAAAGACTTAAATGTAACTCTAAAAAGCTTTAAGTTGAATAAACAAAGAGAATTTTTTTGATAAAACCTTACAATTGAATCATTGGTAGGGATGAACAATATGAGTTTAATGAAATTTATGAGGAAATTAATTTTAAATAATATTTTTTTACTAGAGAAAGAAGTGGAGGAGCCTACACCAAAATTCATAGACCAAATGAAGATAAATAACTAAGAAATCTTAATATTGAGGAACAAGAAGTATAGAGAACATTGCAATATGCCATTTGAAGTGGATCTAAAAATAATATTAATAACAATTAAATAGGTTTTTAGGGAATATTTGGATAGAATATCTGCCAAAGCTTACAAATTTAGGTAACTATTAGATGCAAAATTGATATTTTAGAGTGACTGCAACTACTACAAGACTATCAATATGCATTTCCTTCCAATTTTATACAAGTAACAGGGGTATACCTTTCCCTAGGGCATATGCACATGGAACTAAAAGGGTACACATGAGCTATTAAAAATAATCCATACAAGTTAAACCCCAACATGAAGTTAAGTGAAAAGACTAAATTGGATCAAATGCAAGAAGCATGCATTATCTATCTAGTGTAAAAAGTAGATTATGGTATCCCAATGGTAGTAAAACCTAATAAGTCTATAGAAATTAGATTATATGTGGATTATCATTCACTAAATAATGCATGTATTAATGATCAATTCTCAATCACATTCACATATGAAGTATTGGAGTCAGTCATAGGACATGAAGTGTATTATTTTACATATAAGTTTAATGGCTTCTATCAAATACCAATTATAGTAGAAGATAAATCTAAAACCAAATTTACATCAAAATAAGGATATTTTGCATGCAAGGTAATGTTTTTTGTTTTGAAAAATGCTCTTTTAGTGTTCTCTAGGGTTATGGTTACTGCAATTAAATACTTCATCCATGATTTATTAAAAGTCTATTTCTATAATTAGACACATTTTTATTTATTCAAGTAGCATCTATCCATGTTTTGGATGATGTTAGAATGGCGTCAAGCTCTACATATTATATTAAACTTGAATAACTTCTTATTCTTCACACTTTTGGTGTTCTACTAGGGCGTAGTTTATGCAATGATGGAATTTTGGTTGAGTAAGCCAAAATAATAGTTATTATGTGTATGTCACCTTCTAAAATATCTACAATGATGTGATAATTCTTGGGGCATACTTTATGCTATAAAAAATTCATAAAAGTCTACATGACTATATCTGTCACAATGGAAAAGATACTACACAAGATAATAGGATTTAATGGATTAATGAGTGCTTAATAATGTTTTTGAATCTAAACTAGAGGCTAGTAATAGTTCCCATTTTGGTTTTTCTTTACTAGAGAAAACCATTTAATGTTCATGTCAATGCTTTAGGTATTATGGTATGAGTTTTTATATCACAACTAGGAGATGGATGATTAGACAATCCCATTTGCTTATAAGTCAAAAACTCTCAAATTTAGATAAAAATTATACAACTACAGAATTGAAGTCTCTAGGAATGGTTTTCACGATCCAAAAGTTCAAACACTACCTTATAACAATATGTTCAAATTTTTACTAATCACCAATATTTGTGATACTTATAAATAAACCCATGTTCAAAAGGATGATATCTCATTAGTTGATGTTGTTTTAAAAAATCTAGTCTAGAATCAATGTGAATACTAGGTGATAAAATGTGGAACTAGACCACTTGATCTGAATATGTAATGGTGAGGAGCTTGAATAACTCTAAGATGAATCACCAAATGCCCATTTGTTTCAAGTCTATGATTCTAGAAAACATGGAATACAAAGATAATTTCATGAAGCAAGGAATTTTCCCTATGCACTATGTGGAAGATAATAAAAATAAATTTATCACAAGATCCATTCCATTTAGTATCATTAATGGTTTTATGCGTAAAATGGGAAACTATGATGTACTACACAAAGTAGCTTTAGAGCATGAGAAACCATAAATTATACAAGAGGAACATTAGGGGATTGTAAGTGGACATTTTTTTTGAGAATACACTATATGTAAGTTATTACTTTTGACATTGTACGTTCCTTAGAAAATAAATTCAATTCATTTTTGAGTTTATACATCAGCTTGTTAAAATGTGTGAAGAGATGATAGTGAATGGTGAAGAGATATTCACTTATCCTTTCTTTTTATCAATCCTTCCATGTTTGATGCAAGTGATTCCATGCCTAATATGTCATATGAAGTTTTTTGAAGTTTATAGACATGTTATTAAGTGTATAAATAAGTCTTAGCATCTATAAAATGATCTATGTTTCCACTTACCTTAGATAGTCTTCATATATAACACCTTCATATTGAAATATTGATGTTAGTGCATTCTAGGACTCTCAAATTAGAGTTGTATGCTTTGTTTCAAAGTAATGGAGTAAAATATTCTTATGGTAAAAATCTAGGTGCATTACCACTTATAATTGGTTTCATTTTATGCCAAATCTATCCCTTTTCTCCATGAATGATTGGTATAGGTGAAAGCATTTTAAGGCACATCTAGGGAGCTAGCCATTAATTCTAGAGATTCATATCACCAAATTGACTACCCACAAGAAGTGAGATGTTTCCTTTATGCCACTTATATGAGGATATCTAATTCATCTCCTCAAAGGGTGAAAATATAAGTTATAACAATTACAAAGTGGCCTAGGTGGCCTCCTCTATTCTAATATGTGCACTAAGTAAAAAAACATTGTGACATTTGCAAAGGATGGGAAGGCATAATCAAAAAGATGAAATACCATTGAAACCTATGTCATCTATGTGTCCATTTGAATAATGTGTAATTGATAATGTATGACTAATAAATCTACCCAGTAAATATATTCATGTAATGTACATAATTACTATGACATACTACTTCACTAAATGAGTAGAAGCTGCTATGACACTGAGTTGTATTGCTAAAAATGTAGCCAAATTTTTAAATGAGAATATCATATCTATATTTCTATGTCCTTTGAAGTTATTTAGTGATATAGGAAAACACTTCTTAAAAATAACCATTCAAACTTTTATTGAGGACTTTATGATATCACATTATATTATTGACAAGTTAATGGGTCGACAAAGGTATCAAATAAAGTCATTGTTAAGATTCTCACAAAAATATGAAATGTGAAAAGGGATGATTATGAGGATCAAATTATTATGATCCTATGGGTGTATAAAATAAAATAAAATGGAGTGCTAGGTTTTAATCTATTTTAGCTAGTTTATGTACTAGGAGGAGTCATGTTAATAGAGTACATAGTTCCTAGTCTATGAATTGAAATGATCATGTGAATATGAGATCAAGACTTTCTATAAGAATGGTTAATGTATTTAATAAGGATGTAAGAAAACATGAAAATTCATAATGGACATAGGAATTCAATAAACAAAGTTATAAAGTGTGGCATGATCAAAATCCACAATCCAAAGAATGTTTTACAAAACATGCAGTATTATTATATGATACTATATTTCAAGTATTTTTGGGTAAAATGTGCATCTTGTGGAAGGGACCTTACATTATTAAACACATCTCACAACAAGGCATAATTTTGTTAAAATATTTTCAAAGAACCATTCTAATTAGATGTATAAATGGATACAAGCTTAATCCTTACCATCTATAATATTTATTAGATCTTGAAACAAAATTAGAGATGTTGTTGAGTAACACTATGAAGATTAGGATTTTTTTAATATATTATTTTCCTGTTTTGGTTTAAGTTATTTAGTGTAACTAACCATGTGATATATATATCACACAACATCAAAACTATGCTGGAAAAGTCAAAGTCATAGAGTTTAATCTGAGAAGAAACCTAACATGAAAGTAATAATGCAATGTAAAATCCACATGGGAGTCATAAATTAATTAAAATAATTTCTTGCTAACCAGAAAATTACATAGGAAGGATAAGTAATGATCATTCAAAAAATAATTGATTTTTTGCATCTTTCCCAAAATTGGATCAGGTGTTAGAATCAGGGGATGTATAATAAAATAAAGTTAACAAGGGAAAATATGACATGTCACATTAACAACATCAAGAAACCAAACCAATGTTCTAAACCATTGAGTTGATAACTTCAAATCATCAGTAACCAATTGCAACTAATTCATCAAGCATAAAAACATGTATACATATCAACACATTCAAAGAGATGTGTTAGACAAATTCAATCAAGAATAACCATATAAATAAGGGAATGAAGAATATAATGACATTATATAATTTTGTGAATAATATCCCTCTACAATTTGTGACTAACCCATTCAGTTTATCATAGATTTTTTCCAACACCACTTAGCTAAATATATCATTTGAATGCTATTAGAAAAATACCCATGGATCACTCACATATTTTTATTCCCCTCATAAATAAATAAAAATAATAAATTAATATTGGTGTTACACTTAAATAAATTAGATACCATAATCTAGACTCATTTGACTTCATAGAATAATAAAATACAATTTATTTATCCTGTATTAGTTAGAAGCAATGTAAACATGAGCCCTAGATTTTTAACACACCCTTTGAGGATCTGATGTAGAGTAACTCATCAAGATTCCTACATTTTGGAAATTATATGGAGTGATGATGACACATCTTAGATAATAATGTGAAGGTGTGATCCCTCTCTCTCATGATCTCATGACATTCATCAATCTAAAGATCGTTACATATGCACCAAAACTTTTAATTCATGATAAATATATTATATAATATAGAACCAAGGAACCTATTATTCATTTAGATACTAAGGATAAATATAATATGTGGATTACTATCAACTATGTGGAGTAAATTTTGGTTCACATTCTTTCTTAATGCATCACAAAGCTCTTATGGAAGATCATCAAAAGTGTGAGATATGTTACAAAAGGGGTTATCGATATTGTATATCAAATGATTTTATTTTATGAGGATTTAAAATGGCTAAAAATTTTGGTCTTTAAGCTCATCACCAATATCGATAGGTTCATCAGTGGAATGTCATAGGTGTTCTAATACTGATTCTTGGTACTACCTTTCTACTTCTTGGGCTAGTCAATCTAGATGTGGATTTATTGCTTGTGACCACATTTGTCAACATTGCTTAGACCAAAACAAGATAATACTATAAATAACTTAGTAGATTCAATGTATGTTGGGTGGAAGTTTAGAAACTCAATTTTCACACCCTCAAGTACCCGTATACATCATGAATTATTTATGGAAATGCACTACAATCACTAGGCTGCATGCAATGATCCAAATCAGAGTTCATGATCTTTTGAAAACACCAATGACTTCATTTCCATATTTCATCAACATGTTAGATGTGTAGGTAGAAACTGTGTGAGAAAAAGATCTATATAATCACTCTATTAGACCAATATGAACCATACCTCATGGGTCATAATAACCATTGAATTGGTATGAAATAATACAATCAAAATTAAAGGCATATGTATCACCAAAAATAGAATTAATCCCATCATAGACTGCTATAGGGAAGAAGAAGGCACAAATGCATAGAGCATAACCACCACTACTAAAGAATAACATGCATAGTATTAAACCGTACAATTTTAATAGGAATGTATCTTATATTACTATAGAATAGGATTTAAAATAGATGGGTGTCACAATAGAGGATGTGTAAAAATCAACGACTAGGGACAAGGGCACTAAGGCCTATGAGGACTAATAAGAAAAATAGTTTTTATTTTTGGAAAGTAGTGCACACTTTTCAAGTGAAAAATAATGTTTCAAATATTCTTATCTTATACATTCCCACATCTCTTGTATCCATAATTATTGATACAATTACAAGATAATGATAATGCACAAACACTGATGGATGTAATTTTTGAGAGAAAGAGACACACATAGGGTATTAAATGATACAAACAAGCTCAAAACAATAAGAAAACCTATAGT